>JASAMX010023732.1:0-46296 GCA_030248175.1 Microlaimidae sp. YZB2_3 | reverse complement strand
GTTGTGACGCTACATATTAATTTTCGCTGATAAAAAATAATTTATGTTCATAAAGATTAAGGAAAAGTTAGTTTTAAAATTTTAAGGTGAGAAAGCTAAATATAATTATAAAAATTTTTTCTAAACCAATTTATATTTTTTATGCACCAAACATTTTTTTTAGTTTTAATAATGATTATAAACCATTTTTTGGTTAAGTTTAAATACTAATTATTATCTTTTCAATGTTTTGTTTATCTTTTTGCTCTTAAAATGAGACAACTTACTACATTTAATATAGGAATAAATTTTTAAATGTTTTTATTATACGGTGTAAACAATAAATAAAATAAAGCTTAGAATTTTCAAACACTTTTACACAAACAAGCGCACATTTGCTCACAAATTCACTCACTCACTTAGCGTGCGTGTATGTGTGTGTGTGCTTTTTTGTGTTTTTTTTTTGTTTTTATGTTTCTGAATGTATGTATGTATGTTTCTGAATGACAAATTGTGCGTGCGTCTGTCTGTAATTGTGAACAAGCATAGGTATTTATGACCATGTGTGCAGTGTGTTTGTGTGTGTGCCTGCGTGTGTGTGTATGTGTGCGTGCTTGCATGTGTACGTTCGTGCGTGCGCGTGTGTGTGTGTGTGTGTGTGTGTGTGTGTGTGTGTGTGTGTGTGTGTCTGTGTCTGTGTGTGTGTGTCTCTGTGTGTGTGTGTCTGTGTGTGTGTGTGTGTGTGTGTGTGTGTGTGTGTGTGTGTGTGTGTGTGTGTGTGTGTGTGTGTGTGTGTGTGTGTGTGTGTGTGTGTGTGTGTGTGTCTGTGTGTGTCTGTGTGTGTGTGTGTGTGTGTGTGTGTGTGTGTGTGTATGTGTGTGTGTGTGTGTGTGTGTGTGTGTGTGTGTGTGTTCATTCATCCTTGTTTATATGTCCAGTGGTGTTTATGAGGGGTAGATTCCCCTCTCTTAAAGTGATTTCCACTATAGTTAGGGAGGAAAAATCCGCGCCCATCTCCTGGTTATAAATCCAGCCACTTTAGATCTTTTAGTCAAATCCGCTGGGATAGAGGTTTACACAAGGGTGGAAGTCCTAAGTTTTTTAAGACAAAGGGTCTGAGTTTATAGGTTGGCAAGGGGGGAGGTGGTTATACGTCCAGCCCTTAATAATCTCAAAACTGTGAACACCTCCCCCCTAAATTTTGGGTTTAGCTTGGACACCCGCCTCAAAATGTGTTGGGTTTAGCTTGGACACCCGCCTCAAAATGTGTAGGGTTGCAGTACTAAAAAAGGGGTATTTGGAGTATATACCCCAAAATTGAGGAGGCTGCCCACCCACCTATGGTCCGAGTTCATGAGAAAGGGGTTGGGTGAACTATTTTTGTAGCTTGGGAGAAAGGGTTCAGTTGAGTTACCTGGATATTTTCTAGGGGGTTCCAAAATTTTAAGCGACAAGGGAAGAGAAGTTGACTCCTCTAGACACCCCTCCCTTAAAAAATACATCCATACCAGCCCATTTTGTGAGGTTTAAATCAGTAGCATATATAGGGGCGGAGGAGGGGCGACCGCTTCCGCCTGCCCTCTTTTGGTCCGTTTTTATACTTAGGGGAAGCAGTCTGCCCCCTCTGGCTAGGTTCCTCCCTCTACCAGTACTTTTTTTATTTTAAATCTATAAAAATGTAGTGCAATTTAAATGCTTAAAACTAAACAAAATGAAATTTTCCCTGCCTCATAGAAAGATGAAATATATATATACAAGGTATTTTTCTTTTTATTGGTTTAACTGCACTTTTTACTCATAAGTTACAAACCCCTTGCAGTCGCGCATTTTTTATAACTTCACCAATTATTTATATATAAATTAGTTGTTTCTTAAATAGAATTAAGAAACAACCTTATTGGAATGTGGTACAAAATTTTAACATGATATTAATCTAAAAGACCTAACAAAGAAATCGTTCAGAAATTAGATTATAAAAACAAAAGTAAAATTATGCTCATATATGATTGGCTGAAGACAATTTTTAAGCAATTTTTAGTGCATATTTCAGAAAAGTTTCTATTCCGGTGGCTGGGGTGACACCCTCCAAACCCCCGCTGACGCTTTTCGCGTCAGCTTCGTGCTGCTACATAAGTAACAAACAAATTGTGTAAAAATTAGTTTACTTAAATTAATTTACTTTTGTGTACAAAACACAAAAGTAAAAATATGACCATTTAAATCGCTGAAGACAATTTTTAAGCAGTTTTAAGTGCATATTTAAAAAAATTTTATTGTCCAGGGGACACCCCCTGACCGCCCAGCTGACCTTGCGTCAGCTTTGTGCCGCTAAGTGGCGCAGTTTTGGTCACTAATCCACTAAGCGCTGCCATGTTTTATACCATGTTATATGCCGCGCCGCCAAAACATTGGCAGACCGTCCCCCTTTCTTTTCCCCGCCCTCCATAAAAAGTTCTATATACGCGCCAACTGCGCTTTATGTGCTAAAAATTAATTAACTTCAGGCAGCCACATACATATTTTTAATAAGCCATCTAAAAATTATTTTTTAGACAAAGTGACATATGACAAAATTTTTGTAACATATTACAAAATTGTTCTAAATCGTCAGCTTAAAGTAGACCGTACTACATGCCAAAAACAAGTATGGAGCAGTTTTGATTCAGCGCATAAGAAATGTGAGTACATGCATGCATAAGAAAATCATTTGAAATTAAAAAATAAGAAATTTAAAATTATTTACATTAATTAATAGAATTCTGGCATATAATAAAAAATCTATGCACCAAATTTATTCAATAGAGTGAGCAATTTGTATAGATATTAGGTTATAGACTACTGTAAAAATATGTTCACATGATTGGCAAGAGACAATTTCTAATGGTTTTGAGATCACAATTTAACAAATTTTTGCCTTCAGTGGCTAAGGGAACACCCCCAGATCCCTGACAAAGCGCAATTGGCAATTTGCATTTGAGATCTGTGCTTAGCAACTGTTGGGAAAACATTATCATTCTGCCCCTTTCACAAAATCCTAGATCTGACTGAAGAAAAACACATGCAGCAACATACACGCATGGGCGCGGCCATTTCTTGTAAATAAAACCCATGTTTCATCTGACCACAATGTTCAAAACAGAACCCAAATTTTCACTCCTGTTTCTTTTTCTCTTCTTTTTTTCTTTTTTTTCTCTCTTCCCTGCTTGCCTCACCCCCCGTTTTATTACCCCCCATTTCAAAAAAAGTTGCCCCCCGTGTTGGAATTGCCCTTCCCCCTATAAAACCTCCAGGGGGGCAGTGCACAGGTCTGATGGTGTGCAATTAGGACGTGTTATACATATGAGGCTTTTAAATCTAAACATTAATGGTGAAGGTTGGTTGGGGCATACATTGCTAATCAGGTGTCTAAACTTTCGCCCAGCTTTTTTTTAACACAAAAAGCAAAAAATCTTTTTAAAAATTTGCTGTTTGCAGAACCGAAAAAATGTATGCGTTCTGAATTTACCAGGATTTATACTATTCTCAAGAAACAGGGGGATTCTCACCAAAATTGCTGGGCTTACCAGCTAGGAAGACAAAAAGAGATTTTACTGTCCCTTTACAGTGAAAATGGCTGTCAGGAAAGGTATGCGGCCGTTTTAACCCCCTCTTCCTGAATTATATACGTCAGTGTCAATTTAATGTTCACTTTGAGTGCCTGGGTAATTTTTTTAGATTTAAGATGTAAATAATGTAAGTGTTTATCTTTTTAATATTTAGGCATGGACTTGAATGTCTACCTTTTAAATGAATAACGAAGTTAACATTTGATAGCTTAGTTATTAAAAGATTCCCTGAAATTGGAATGCTCTTAACAACTCTTGCTGTTAATGTTTGACCAGTTCAAAACCATGGACATTGAGTAAGTCTTGATAGCAATTTTAATCGTTAAAATTTTAGCAAAATATTACTTTTTTAGAGTTTTGTTTAAAACATAATCACTCTAACATAAGTTGTAAGATTGTTTTTTAATTACATATATTACATATATACCTTTAACCATAAAGAACAGGAGTATAATAACTTACTAGCCGTAAATTCAATAAAAAATAATAAAAAAAGCTTTTTTATAATATGATATGATAGTTTCGCCAAGCGTGAAGGCTAACTGTTACTTAACTTGTAACTTAACAAAGTCTGTAGCCAAGTTAATAAAAGATTTTTTGCATCTATCTGGTTTTATATTAACAATAATTCAAGGTAATTATGGAAGTTTTAGAGATATTTTAATTGATATTGGTAATGTATTAGGCCCACTTTATAATTTTTTGTCACTAGTGTCACAAAAACAAAAATTGAAAGTTAACTTTTTAAATAATTCAGTTGAGTTTTTCTACTATTTTTCAGCTAAACATGAAATACAGACGCATATATAAAAAACCATTATATCATCCAAAATGAAAATTTGGTTTATATTTTTGGACATTGTGGTCCAATAAATAATTGGGTTTTATTTACAAGAAATGGCCGCGCCCATGCGTGTATGTTGCTGCATGTGTTTTTAGGTAAAATTATAGGATTTTGTGAAAGGGGCAGAATGATAATGTTTTCCCAACAGTTGCGGCGCGGATCTCAAATGCAAATTGCCAATTGCGCTTTGTCAGGGATCTGGGGGTGTTCCCTTAGCCACTGAAGGCAAAAATTTGTTAAATTGTGATCTCAAAACCATTAGAAATTGTCTCTTGCCAATCATGTGAACATATTTTTACAGTAGTCTATATAACCTAATATCTATACAAATTGCTCACTCTCTTGAATAAATTTGGTGCCAATTTTTTATTATATGCCAGAATTCTATTAATTAATGTAAATAATTTTAAATTTCTTTTTTTTTTTAATTTCAAATAATTTTCTTATGCATCATGTACTACATTCTTATGCGCTGGATCAAAACTGCTCCATACTTGTTTTTGGCATGTGGTCGGTCTACTTTAAGCTGACGAGTCAGAACAATTTTGTAATATATTACAAAAATTTTGTGATATGTCACTTTGTCTAAAAAGAAATTTTTAGCTGGCTTATTAAAAATATGTTTGTGGCTGCCTGAAGTTAATAATTTTGGCGCATAAAGCGCAGTTGGCGCGTATATAGGATTTTTATGAAGGGCGGGGAAAGGGGGGGGGGACGGTCTGCCAATGTTTTGGCGGCGCGGCATATAACATGGTATAAAACATGGCAGCGCTTAGTGGCCAAAACTGCACCACTTAGCGGCACAAAACTGACTTAAAGCGTCAGCTGAGCGGTCCCGAATGTCCCCTGGACGATAATTTTTTTTTAAATATGCACTTAAAACTGCTTAAAAATTGTCTTCAGCGATATAAATGGTCATATTTTTACTTTTGTGTTTTGTACACAAAAGTAAATTAATTTAAGTAAACTAATTTTTACACAATTTGTTTGTTACTTATGTAGCAGCATGAAGCTGACGCGAAAAGCGTCAGCGGGGGTTTGGAGGGTGTCACCCCAGCCGCCGGAATAGAAACTTTTCTGAAATATGCACTAAAAATTGCTTAAAAATTGTCTTCAGCCAATCATATATGAGCATAATTTTACTTTTGTTTTTATAATCTAATTTCTGAACGATTTCTTTGTTAGGTCTTTTAGATTAATATCATGTTAAAATTTTGTACCATATTCCAATAAGGTTGTTTCTTAATTCTATTTAAGAAACAACTAATTTATATATAAATAATTGGTGAAGTTATAAAAAATGCGCGACTGCAAGGGGTTTGTAACTTATGAGTAAAAAGTGCAGTTAAACCAATAAAAAGAAAAATACCTTGTATATATATATTTCATCTTTCTATGAGGCAGGAAAAATTTCATTTTGTTTAGTTTTAAGCATTTAAATTGCACTACATTTTTATAAATTTAAAATAAAGAAAGTACTGGTAGAGGGAGGAACCTAGCCAGAGGGGGCAGACTGCTTCCCCTAAGTATAAAAACGGACCAAAAGAGGGCAGGCGGAAGCGGTCGCCCCTCCTCCGCCCCTATATATGCTACTGATTTAAACCTCACAAAATGGGCTGGTATGGATGTATTTTTTAAGGGAGGGGTGTCTAGAGGAGTCAACTTCTCTTCCCTTGTCGCTTAAAATTTTGGAACCCCCTAGAAAATATCCAGGTAACTCAACTGAACCCTTTCTCCCAAGCTACAAAAATAGTTCACCCAACCCCTTTCTCATGAACTCGGACCATAGGTGGGTGGGCAGCCTCCTCAATTTTGGGGTATATACTCCAAATACCCCTTTTTTAGTACTGCAACCCTACACATTTTGAGGCGGGTGTCCAAGCTAAACCCAAAATTTAGGGGGGAGGTGTTCACAGTTTTGAGATTATTAAGGGCTGGACGTATAACCACCTCCCCCCTTGCCAACCTATAAACTCAGACCCTTCGTCTTAAAAAACTTAGGACTTCCACCCTTGTGTAAACCTCTATCCCAGCGGATTTGACTAAAAGATCTAAAGTGGCTGGATTTATAACCAGGAGATAGACGGATTTTTCCTCCCTAACTATAGTGGAAATCACTTTAAGAGAGGGGAATCTACCCCCCATAAACACCACTGGACATATAAACAAGGATGAATGAACACACACACACACACACACACACACACACACACACACACACACACACACACACACACACACACACACACACACACACACACACACACACACACACACACACACACACACACACACACACACACACACACACACACACACACACACACACACACACACACACACACACACACACACACACACACACACACACACACACACACACACACACACACACACACACACACACACACACACACACACACACACACACACACACACACACACACACACACACCCACACACACACACACACACACACACACACACACACACACACACACACACACACACACACACACACACACACACACACACACACACACACACACACACACACACACACACACACACACACACACACACACACACACACACACACACACACACACACACACACACACACACACACACACACACACACACACACACACACACACACACACACACACACACACACACACACACACACACACACACACACACACACACACACACACACACACACACACACACCCCTCTCTCTCTCTCTCTCTCCCCCCCCCCCCACACACACACACACACACACACACACACACACACACACACACACACACACACACACACACACACACACACACACACACACACACACACACACACACACACACACACACACACACACACACACACACACACACACACACACACACACACACACACACACACACACACACACACACACACACACACACACACACACACAGACACACACACACACACACACACACACACACACACACACACACACACACACACACACACACACACACACACACACACACACACACGCGCACACACACACGCACACACACAAGCACGCACACACACACACACACACACACACACACACACACACACGCAGGCACACACACAAACACACTGCACACATGGTCATAAATACCTATGCTTGTTCACAATTACAGACAGACGCACGCACATAATACATACATTCAGAAACATAAAAACAAAAAAAACACAAAAAAGCACACACACACATACACGCACGCTAAGTGAGTGAGTGAATTTGTGAGCAAATGTGCGCTTGTTTGTGTAAAACTGTTTGAAAATTCTAAGCTTTATTTTATTTATTGTTTACACGGTATAATAAAAACATTTAAAAATTTATTCCTATATTAAATGTAGTAAGTTGTCTCATTTTAAGAGCAAAAAGATAAACAAAACATTGAAAAGATAATAATTAGTATTTAAACTTAACCAAAAAATTGTTTATAATCATTATTAAAATTAAAAAAGATGTTTGGTGCATAAAAAATATAAATTGGTTTAGAAAAAATTTTTATAATTATATTTAGCTTTCTCACCTTAAAATTTTAAAACTAACTTTTCCTTAATCTTTATGAACATAAATTATTTTTTATCAGCGAAAATTAATATGTAGCGTCACAACAATTATTGTTAGCATGCAAAAACATAATATTGTAATAACAGCAGCCAATAGCGTATTTAATTAATATTTTATTTAAAAAAACAGAAAAGAGTGGTTGGTTGCGGTTCTTTATAAGGGTAAACTCATTTTAAACTCATATGGGAATTATTGTTGCCGTTGGGCAATAATGAAGTTTAATTCACCGCCAGAGCAATCATGATTAAGATGCAAAAGATCCAGCAATGTATTTAGGGAGCCATAAAAATAAGCAGATTTAGATTTAATAAAAAAACTGAATGCTATTTTAACTGTTTTTAAATAATAAAAGCAAAGTAAAAAAAATTGAGGGGAAAATAAAGGCATATACTTCTTTAATTAATACGCTAGTGATATGAGGACACACAGACATGCAATTGCAAACATATATGCAAACAAGCCGATAAGACATGCCGTTAAAATAATTTGTTAAATTGTTGGCCGCTTGAACATGTTAGAATAACTAATTTTCGCTGCTGCAGCTTTAGATAAATAAAAATCAAGTAGTTACTACTTAGTATTACCAAAAATATATAATATACCGAAAAATGTGCAACTCCTATATAAAACAAAAATAAATAGGTGGTTATATTGTGAGTCTCTTATATATGTTTTCTCTCTTTCGTATTGTTATATTATAAGTTGCCGCTTGAACATGTTGAGTTAGATTAATTTATAATACTTTGTAATTTCACTTATATTCTTTTTTTTTTTTAATGCTGCTGCAGTTTTAGATCTATATAAATTAAATAAAGAATCATATCATAAAGTAGTTACTACTTAGTATTACTATTTTTACTATATCAAAAAGTTTTTTACTACACTTAGTTTTTTTAAATCTTAAAGAGTAAATATTGTATTTTTTGTATTGACACAAACATAAAGTTGTAAAAATTTATTTGAAAAATTTAATTGTATTTAAGAAATATCTTAATTTAAAAAAAGTATTTAATTTCATAAAAAATAGCATTCCTAGTGTGGACTAAAAAACATGAGTAGTGAGTAAAATTTCTCGGTCAAATGGCTTGCCACAACAGAATTTTAGGCCACATTGACTCTCCTTTGAAATTAAAAAAAAAATGCGTGAAAAAATTCTGCAGTGATAAAAAATTTTATAAGACTATTTATATGGGGTAGTCACCCCCAGCCCCAAGGTAACCCCACCCCAACCATGCTCACTTATAAGTGTAATTTATAAGTGAGCATGGTTGGGGTGGGGTTACTTTGGGGCTGTGGGTGACTAACCCAGATAAATAGCCTTATAAAAATATTGATAGTATTAATTAAAGTATGTTTTAGTGTTAAGTTTATCTTTTTGTGAATATATTTAGCATGATTTGTTTGCTTAAGTGTATTTTTAACAGTGAATATCGTTGCGCAGTGCTCATTGCCCAATTTTTTACTAACAGGCATTTATTGTTGTAAATCTTTTTAAATTTAACATACTGTTACCAGACCTGTGCACGGTCTGGAAATGCCCACACTGCTTGATTAGAGGGTTCGCCCCCCTCCCCGTTTTATTCCCCCCCCCCCGCCAAAAAATGAAAAAGTACCCTAAAATTATGACGCCATTTTTGACCTACGATGACGCCATCATTGCGAATTTTTTGCAATTTTTAGCCTATTTCAATGTATTTTAAGCCATTTTAGAGCTATTTTTACCTCATTTTCGCTTTTTTTTTGTCCCTTTTTCCCCTTTCTTTCCCATTTTTTTCTCTTTTTTTTCTTTCTCCCCTGCTTGCCCCCCTGTTTTATTGCCCCTCCACGTTTTAAAAAAGTTGTCCCTCTCGTGCCCCCCATTTTGGAAATGCCTCCCCCCAATAAAACCCCGGGGAGGGGGGCAGTGCACAGGTCTGCTGTTATGGCATGTTTTATAGCCATTTTGAAAACTTGCTGTATCTTATATTGAATTTTTTATGCGCTTTATGCTTTGCTTGTATATAGATATTGTGTTTTATTTCACCCAGCTCACATTTTTACCACACATTTTCCTGCACATATCACACATTACATTTTTACCTC
Source organism: Microlaimidae sp. YZB2_3 (assembly GCA_030248175.1). Lineage (NCBI taxonomy): Eukaryota > Metazoa > Nematoda > Chromadorea > Desmodorida > Microlaimidae > Microlaimidae sp. YZB2_3. The sequence goes on along the minus strand of JASAMX010023732.1, from coordinate 36,164 downwards.
ATTTTTTTATGATTAATTTTCTACATAAGTTGATGGGTTTGATTAATTCATTTTCTCTACTCCATTATAGGTGGCCAATCTCTTGGATTTATTTATGTGGAAACAGAGTATAGCTGTCTGTGACTCCAATTTTGGAAAGGGGGTATCCTAAAATTTTGTTTTGGGGTACTACATCTTGTTTTTACCGTTTTTGGTACTGGAAACCCCCAAATTTTAGAGGGGGCGAGATATCAAGCTAACCCCATATTTTAAAGGAGGGGGGTGGCAACAGTTTAGTTTTGGGGTGACTTTAAGGTTCAAGGAGGTACGATTTTGGGGTGGCTTCAAAAAGAGGCGGGGGTAAAGGGAGTATTTTAAAATCGTTAAAAAATGTTGATGTGATTTTTATTTGATTTTCTATAAATGGTTATAAAATTTTTTTAAAGGGTAAGAAAGTGAATGAAGAATAAAAAATAACTTGTGAACTAACATTTTATCACATTTAATGTGTTTGATTTACTAAAAAAAGACAAACTCTCAAAATTTTTTAAAGCTGGTAGAGAGGCGGGTTAAGTAAGGGGTAAGTAGGGGAGCCATGGGAGATCATTATCATAAAAAATGGACATCTTAGGGATGTAAGAGGGGTAGCCCACAAGAAAATGGAGAAGGAAGACAGGCATATCATTTTCTAGCCCTCCTACACTCAGTCACCTATAAGAATTAATACTGTAAGAAATACTGCAATTTTACAGCTGTGTAAAAAGTTTTGCTAATTTTGTTGAATAAATTAAATTGGTTATAGTCAAAAAATAAAAAAAAAGATAAATCTGAGTTTATCAAGTAAGTTGAAATAGGCCAAAATATATAAAAAATATTTTCTATTAATGTCAATTTGGAGTTAGTACTCATCATTGTGAAACTACCAGAACTAGAGTACAATACATCATTTAAATTATATAAATACATTTTTTTAAAAATTAAAACCAACAGAAACATTGGCATACAGCTAAGGAAAACTGTAGAAACTATTAAAATAAAACAAAACACAACACGCAAAGTTAATGCTAGTGAAAAAACACATTTACATTGAGCCTATTATTACTAAATTTGAATTTTAAATAAAATTAGACAAAAAGCAAAAGCAAATATTGAAATAAAAATTAACTATTTTTAAAATCTAATATTAAATTTTTATAGTAAAGGCAACACTGCACAAATAAGGACAACAAGAATATTAATGGTATAACTAAGTTTTGTATCAATACAGCTTATATTGCGTAGATACTCATTTAGAAATGATAAAAAACAAAATGCTATGGAAATGAACAGAAGAGTAAACAACATTTTAATCATCATAACTATTATGGAAAACAAGAATTAAACAAATTGAATTAAAAAAATCACTAAGTAAGTGTCAATCAAAAAGTAATTAGGAAGCAAATATTGCGACAGACCAATGCATTGCTTCTTCCCATAGGAAATTAAATGAAGGATGAGGTATTGCAAAAATGAATAAGATGGGTGGAGCTTAAAAAGGAAAGGGAAGGAAGAGGGAGGGGTTAAAAAGTTTGGAAATTGGAATGCAGAATAAAAAAAACAACAAAATAATAATGAAAAAACAATTAATTCCTGGTATTTTCTATTAACTAGTTATACCACCCCAAAACAATTTTAAATCTCAATAATATTAAATAGCCTAAACACAGTTATTAGCAGTTATTTTTTCTATTTTTACATTTTTTTGTGGATATAATGCTAAGTTGCGCACAGATCTAAGGAATTGAACAAAACAATAAAGGAAGAATCAAAGATAAAAATTAAAGGAAACATAAGAATGATGTATATATCACCATATCCATAGACAGATAGTATTAGCAATGGCACACATCAATGATTAAAGGAAAAACGAGAACACAAAAAATAGTATATTATAAGTCGGAACTTTACAGTTATAAAAATTTATATGCTCAAAATCCACCACTTTTGAATGTGGATGGATACAAAGCATACATGTCAAATAATTAAGGGGTGGCTGTGCTTGGGAATGGGATTTGGAATACGAACATACTATTGAAGTGTACAAAAATTCTAGTTTTGGGGTTATTATTAGGAAATTTTAGAGTACTGGGTTAAATTTTATGGCGCTCTGCTACATAAAATATCTTAAATGAATTTTTTAAATATACACAATATTCTGGTAAGGATGATAGCTTTTAATCTGCCTTTTACATTTTTCCTCCTGATTTTTGCTTCCTTTTACCTGCTTCCAATCTGCTTCCTTCATATCTGCTAGACATTTTATGCTGCTTCCTATACCTATATACATTCAAGATAGTTTTGCTGCTTCTTACCTGCTTCATACTTACCTTCCAGACAGTTTTCTTCCTCCTACCTGCGTCAATCCTAAGGCAGATTCAAATGCCGTCCTCACTGAAATACATGAGATTCTGAACAATTAAATTTAATGTTGAAAAACCACCCTTGGCCGTCAAAATATTAGGAACAAAGAATAACAAACAGTGTAAATAGAAAAAAGGATAGAGTGAGAAGAGTGTAAAAAGAATAATAATTTAATAATAACAGCGTAAAAAACAAACAGCAAAAAGAAGTAAATAGAATAATAATATGAAAAACAAGATAAAAGAGCAACAAAACCTTCAATTGTTCAGAAAAGAAAAGCTAAAAATCAATTATAAAAGGTACCACAAATAAATGTTAGAAAGATATAAATGCAAAACTTTGCTTAATTACTCCATACATCAATAATAAAATATAAATTTTTAAAAAGCAATGCGTTTGTTTGTGAAAATTTTTGTTTAATTTCAATGTAAAATCAAATGTAAAACTAAAATTTAGTAAGAAATTAAAAAAAAGGCTGCGTTTTAATGAAAAAATCACTATAAAGAAACTAAGAAACTTTTTTGTTATTCTTTTAACTGTAACTTCTCAAAGAAACTAAGAAACTTTTTGTTATTCTTTTAACTGTAACTTCTTATTATTTTTTTTTGTCTTTAAATCGTTCACGTTTGATTTTATTTTGACAAAACCTGCTATTTCTAATTGTTTCCCTTTAACAATGCATGCCAATGTTTCTCTGAGTTTTAAAGAAGAAAACGCTGTTTATTTGACATATTTATATTGTTTGATATTCAAAAGAAAACTTTTAGATGTAAATGGGTGGAAGAGCACATTAGTTGTTCGGTTGCTTAATAATAAACTCTGAATTTTTAATAATACTCATTTATCTGAAAAGGCATGTCTTACTATTAAGACGTCTGATGCGCTATTAGGTGCGTTTGAGGTGTGCTACATATTTAGATGGTTAATGTTTAAATGTATTACTTAGACTCAGCATAACCACAAGCAGACCTGTGCATGGTCCGGAAATGTCTCCTCTCCCTAGTATTGGTCCCCCCCTCATTTTTGAGCTTTTTATTGCTTAAAACATTCATTTTGACCTCAAAACTTAAGTTTGGAGGCAGTTAGAGGTCATTTTAAAGACATTTATTTTCTTCATTTTTCTAAAATTGGGGGGGGGTTAACCTTTTCTCCCCCCCACTTCTGAGTAGGGGGGTTAAACCCCCTTCTCAGAATTTTTTTTGGGGGGGGGGGGTTTGGCATGAGAGAAAATCATTTTTTTCATAAAAAAAACATTATACATTTTGAATATTTTACGTTTTAGCTTGTAAACAGGAAAAGATACACATTTAGATTTAGCTGAGTAAAAAAAATTGATTTTTAAAATAAAACTTAAAATTTAAATAAATATCAACGTTTCTGAATTATGGGATTTTTTTTTTATTTTTTTATTTTTTTTTTTTTTTTTTTTTTTTTTTTTTTTTTTTTTTTTTTTTTTTTTTTTTTTTAGATGTGTGATGGGGGGGTTTGTTGTTGGGAGTGTGTTGGGGATTGTGGTATGGTTGTTGGTGGGTGTTATATTCTGTATGTGTTGTTTATTTGATTTGGGTGTTTGTTGTGATGTTGAAATTTGTTGGGGAATGTTCTGTTATGTATGTGTAGATATAATGGTTTGGTGTGTGGTGTGGTATAGTGTTTCTAATGGTATATGTAGATGTATATTTATTATCGTGAATTTATTAGTGGGCTGGGTGTTGTGTTGTTGTTGTCTATCTTCTGTCTATGGGGGGACGTTTGCCTTTTGAGTTGCTGTCTTTTTGTTATTAGTTCTATGTTTAGCTGGATATAGTTTATTGTGGGATAATAAATTTGGAGTTATTAATCGTGTTTTATAGTAGTGCGGTGATGCGCTACGTTTGTCCTAATATAGTGGCGATATGCGTGATGCTATTTTGTATATATATATATATATATGGATAATCCCTGTGTATCCCGCGGTGCGTGGGTATGCTGGCTGTGTTTTTCTTCTCGGTGGTGCTTGGTGCGTTTCTTCTGGCCTGTTATTTGCCGTCATGAGGAATATCGTTTAAGATCACGAAGAAGAAGAAGAAGAAGAAGAAGAAGAAGAAGAAGAAGAGAGGGGTTCACAAATAGGTGCCCGCAACGCCCGGGCGCTCCGCACGATAGACACTATTTAGTCGACCACAAAATCAAAGTTGCAAAGGGACTTGATTCAGATTTTGACAGTACATTTTGGCATTGAAGAACTTTTGACCTAGTCCACAGTGTTTTTACTTTGGCCCTGCCCAATCCAATATGCAGCCTGCATTTTCACCACAGATGCCCGCCTGAAAAAAAAGGGAGGAGGGGAATGGGGGTAAGGGAATAAATATCCTCTTTCCTAAAAAAACCACTTCCCATGCCCCTCCATTAAGATGCTCATTTATGGCTTACCCAGCCTTACCTCTCTTCCCTTGTCTAAACCAACTAAATTTTTTTTAAAATTAGATTTTTTTGGCAAATTTAACTTAAAAAATGTGATAAATGTTTATTCACAATTCATTTATTTTACTTTAATTATCTTTTTTACCATTTTAAAGCATTTTAGGGGTTTTAAAATGCTCCATTTAAACTCCTTATTTTGACCTACAGTCCTTCAGGAACCTAAATAATTCTTACGATTAAACTTTTTGAAAAGTGATATATCTCACCATATCCGCTTTTAATGTTTACCCCAAAATAAATCCCTTACAAATGAGTAGGACATGTTGGTCATTATGATTGTTATTCTAAAAAATATTGGCCCTATCCAGCAAATGCTATAAATATAGGCCCGCCCTGGCATGCTTACAACTCTGCTTTACAATAATTTAGTTCTCATAAGGAACTTAAGTGTTTAATTTAACATTACCATAAAACGTATACACATGCATAATTGCATATATATTATCTGGATTTTGTAGCAAAATGTTAATATTCCTAAGTTGTAGGTGGATTGGCCGCGTCAACAATAAAGATATTTTTACTCAGTAACGTTCCCAACACTTTGAGCTCTGAAGCAGCCCCCAGAGCTCCGGCAATTTCTGGATTTTACTATTTCTATTAATAATTAATGAGTAATCTTGTTTTATTTTGTCAGAAAATATTTTAAAATAAGCTTTTTTTAAAACTATTAAAAATAACAAAAATAGTCTGCAAAATGCAATTAAACATGTGGAACATTTTGTAAGTTTAAAAAAGCTTTAAATTGCTTATTTAAAATGTGACTACTTTTTACCGTTTGAACTTCTTTATCATTCCGTCCATCATTAGCCAGTTTATAATGGAAGTCATGATCTTCTTTGTGCCAGTATTAAAGAATCTGCTTTATCTTCATTTTATCAATATAATTCTTCAAAAAAACCCCAGTTTTATCAAGAGCTGAATACAATGCTATATAAGAGCTTAAACAACATAGGGATTTAGTAATTCATAAATCAGATTAAGGTAACTGTTGTTTTAATGGATAAGAATATTTACAACTCCAAAATGATAGACATTTTATCAGATTCCTCGAATTCTCTGAGATAAATATTCGTTCAAACCCAAAAGACCCTGCTCGAGATAAAAGATATAATTTTATTGCAAACCAGGAGGATCATATTCGCTCTGTTTTGTCTGGTTTTAAGAAAAGTAACATAATTACTGAACAATTATTTAAGGATCTTTCACCTTCAGGATCTCATTATGGCAGAATGTACAGTTTAGGGAAAATGCACAAGCCTAATTGTCCACTCAGACCTATTTTATCATCGGTAGGAACTGCTACACACTCACTTTTCTAAGGCAATTTCTAATTTGGATTTATCTTCTGATGGCGTGTTCATAGCTAGTTTTGATGTTAAGTCGCTAATTACCAACATTCCGCTGGCGGAAACTATTTCAATTTCTTCTGATGCCATTTTTGGTTCTAGTAGCTGTCCTTCTGGTTTTACCTTAAAGGAAGGTTTATCATCCTTTATCTTTTATTTGATTAGCAGTTGAGAACAACTATTTTTTATTCAATTCCAAGCTTTATCGTCAATTTCATGGAGTCGCAATGGATTCCCATATGGTCCTGTTTTAGAATATGTTTTTTTTTTGTCGTTTTATGAGAAAAAATGGTAATAGTTGCCCTGTTGAGTTTAAGCCATTGTTTTATTGTAGATTGTTTTATTTTGTTTAAAGATAGGTCTCACGAGGAAAAGTTCCTAGATTATGCAAATAAACAAAATAATTCTATTGAATTTACATATGAGCCTGAGTCCAATTGTGTTTTACCTTTCTTAGACGTTTTTGTTTCTCAAGTTAATGCTAGTTTTAACACGTCTATTTATTGTAAATCTAGTTTCAGTGGTGTTTATTCTCATTTTGAAAGTTTTATGCCTATGTTTTACAAAAATGGTTTAATTTTTACTCTTTTGCATAGGTCTTATACTTTGTGCAGTTCATATGTTGCTTTTGATTCTGATTTACGTGTTTTAAAGTCATTTTTGTCTAAAAATGGATATTCTTCCAGTTTTATTGATTCTTGCACTGAAAAATTTCTCAATAAGCGATTTTCCATCCGTGATGTTTTAAAAGGTAATGTTAAGAAAATGCCTGCTGTAATTGTTACCATATCTTGGTCTTTGTTCTGCAAAAGTTTTATCTAAACTTAGACGGTTATTTTCTGAACTTTTACCGCAAGTTGCTCTAAAAGTAGTTTTTAAGTCTTCGTTTTGGTTGGGTCACTTGTTTCCATTTAAAGATCATATACCTTTTTTACTGAGATCTCAAGTACTTTATAAATTCAAGTGTAATGGATGTGATTCCGTTTATATCGACAAACTGTTCCACATTTATCTACTCGAATTTCAGAACACTTGGCAATAAGTTCCAGAACTGGACGTAGTATCCTTCTGAAACAATCAGCTATTTATGATCATGTCTCTAATTGTACTTCTCTCTCCACACCTTCTTCACAAATTTTTGTATTTTGACGTCTGACAGTAGCGAGTTTTGTCTCAAGATTAAAGAAAGCATAGCCATAGGAAACGAAAAAGCGGTTTTTAATAATACTATTTCCAGTACACAATTGCATTTAGTTTAACATGTAATCTTTTTTGTTATTTTATGGTTTTAATGCTTTCTTAAAAAAATTTTTTTCTTAGCAATAATATAGGTTTTTTTCTCTGTAATTTCTCCGTTTTTTTGTATTTCTGCATTTCTTTTCATAAATTATGACTATAGTTGTGTTTTACGTTTTATCATGTTTAAAAAATTCCTATTTTTTATCTTATTATTTTTAAAAAAATTGTAATATTTCTTTTTTGTAAAAGCTTTCATATCTTGCATGTATTGTAATTTTTTAAAAATAACTTTTTAATATCTGTGGTGCATATTTTATTATAATTACGTAATAATTTTTATTTTTACTTGTCTTCTCATTATTTTAATTTTGCTTAATTTTTTATATTTTCCTATAGTTTATATATTTTTCATAGTTCCCTTTTAGTATGTTTATAAGTTGTAATATTTATTTTATACCTAAATTTATAAGTATTTTGTCATTTTAATTAATTGCTTGTATTTGCCTTTTAGAATTTCTTCTATTACTATGGATGATGAGTGTTGTTGTACTTGAAAGCTTTAATTATGCCATAAGGACTAAAGCTTTTAGTCTAAGAAAAATCGCTAAAATATACAATTATGTAATATACAATTATGTATATGCATAAACACAATCACAAAAAACTATCCCTGAATCTGTCAGAAAGAGTACACACAACCATAAACAGAGACATACACACAAAACACCCAGAGATAATAACAAACACACAAAAACAAGCGCAGGAATATATGAATGCAAACACATCCAAACACACACACATGCACACCACATGTGTATGCGTCAGCGTGTATGTGGTGTGTGTGTTTGCGGGTGCGTTGTGTGTGCTTGCAGGTGCGTTGTGTGTGTATGTGCATATGCATGTGTGCGTGCGTGTGTGCGTGCGTGCGTGCATGCGTGCGTGTGTGTGTGTGTGTGTGTGTGTGTGTGTGTGTGTGTGTGTGTGTGTGTGTGTGTGTGTGAGTGCGTGTGTGTGCATGAGTATGTATGTATGCATGTATGAATGCATGCATGCATGTGTGTGCATGTGTACATTCACCCCTGTTTGTGTGTCCAGTGGCGTAAATAGAGGGCAGAAACCCCCTCCTTTAACAGTGATTTTCACCATAGTTAGCAGGGAGGATCCGCACCCACCTCCTGGCTGTTGAAACTAGTAAACATATGTTTTGTTAAAGTCATCTTGGTTGGGTGGTTTGGGAGGGGCAGTCTGGAGGGGACGATCTGGGGGGGGGGAGTCTAGGGAGCGGCGGTCTGGGGGAGCGGTCAGGGGGATGATATAGGGAGGATAATACATGTCAGAGGAACTGCAACTGCGCCAAATAGCGGTACTAGCTGACACAAAGCGTCAGTAGGCTGCAACTGCGCCAAATTGCAGTGCTAGTTAACACAAAGCGTCGGCAGGCGGGTCTGGGCAGTGTTCTCCCAGTCACCAGAGGCAAAAATATTTTGTATCAAATGTATCAAAAACTGCTAAAAATTGTACCCTGGCAATGGAGTAAATATAAATTTACTTTCAATTTTAACCCAATTTATATACAATTTTGTATGGTCTCTTAAATTAATCTGGCGAAAATCTATTAAAATCAAAGAAACAAATGTAATTATTAATGTGAATTTCCTGCAAAATGAGGACAGTTTTTTGGGTTTTTTTTATGGTTTTGAAACTCATCAGCAATGTTTTTAAATTTGCACTTATATAAAAACCAAAAAAAATCTCTCAAATATCAAAAAACGTAAAGGTTCCTCCACAACCCTCTGGCTACACCACTAAATAAAATGCATTTGACAGATTTTAAATTGTTCCTTATCTAAATATGGTTTTAACCCACACTTTTACTCTGAACCAACTTGGCAATGTATAGTCCAGACGCCCTGGTTTTTTAGAGGAAGTTGATCCCAGGTAGACAATTTTAAATTTACAGTGGTCAGTTGTATATCCAATTTTTAAGCAAAATTGTGCTAAATTCTTCATTAAATTATTTTTAGGTCTAATATTAAATTTTAAAGACTATATATATGTAGGTCAATTGCGTCAACATGATTGGCAGGAGAATATTTCTAAGCCGTTTTGAGTGCACAATTTAACAAATTTTTGCCTTCAGTGGCTAAGGAAACACTCCCAGATCCCTGACAAAGCGCAATTGGCAATTTGCATTTGAGATCTGCGCCGCAACTGTTGGGAAGACATTATCAATCTGCTCCTTTTACAAAATCTTATAATTTTACCTACAAACACATGCAGCAACATACACGCATTGGCGCGGCCATTTGTTGTAAATAAAACCCAATTATTTATTGGACCACAATGTTTAAAAATATAAACCAAATTTTCATTTTGGATGATATAATGGTTTTGTATATATGCGTCTGAATTTCATGTTTAGTTGAAAAATAGTAGAAAAACTCAACTGAATTATTTAAAAAGTTAACTTTCAATTTTTGTTTTTGTGACACTAGTGACAAAAAATTATAAAGTGGGCCTAATACATTACCAATATCAATTAAAATATCTCTAAAACTTCCATAATCACCTTGAATTATTGTTAATATAAAACCAAATAGATGCAAAAAATCTTTTATTAACTTGGCTACAGACTTTGTTAGGAGACAAGTTAAGTAACAGTTAGCCTTCACGCTTGGCGAAACTATCATTTTATTATTTTTTATTGAATTTACGGCTAGTAAGTTATTATACACTTATTCTTTATGGTTAAAGGTATATATGTAATATATGTAATTAAAAAACAATCTTACAACTTATTTTAGAGTGATTATTTTTTAAACAAAACTCTAAAAAAGTAATATTTTGCTAAAATTTTAACGATTAAAATTGCTATCAAGACTTACTCAATGTCCATGGTTCTGAACTGGTCAAACATCAACAGCAAGAGTTGTTAAGAGCATTCCAATTTCAGGGAATCTTTTAATAACTAAACTATCAAATGTTAACTTCGTTATTCATTTAAAAGGTAGACATTCAAGTCCATGCCTAAATATTAAAAAGATAAACACTTACATTATTTACATCTTAAATCTAAAAAAATTACCCAGGCATTCAAAGTAAACATTAAATTGACACTGACGTATATAATTCAGGAAGAGGGGGTTAAAACGGCCGCATACCTTTCCTGACAGCCATTTTCACTGTAAAGGGACAGTAAAATCTTTTTGTCTTCCTAGCTGGTAAGCTCAGTAATTTTGGTGAGAATCCCCCTGTTTCTTGAGAATAGTATAAATCCTGGTAAATTCAGAACGCATACATTTTTTCGGTTCTGCAAACAGCAAATTTTTAAAAAGATTTTTTGCTTTTTGTGTTAAAAAAAAGCTGGGCGAAAGTTTAGACACCTGATTAGCAATGTATGCCCCAACCAACCTTCACCATTAATGTTTGGATTTAAAAGCCTCATATGTATAACACGTCCTAATTGCACACCATCAGACCTGTGCACTGCCCCCCCTGGAGGTTTTATAGGGGGAAGGGCAATTCCAACACGGGGGGCAACTTTTTTGAAATGGGGGGTAATAAAACGGGGGGTGAGGCAAGCAGGGAAGAAAGAAAAAAAAGAGAAAAAAAGAAGGGAAAAAAGGGACAAAAAAATGCAAAAATAAGGTAAAAATAGGTCTAAAATGGCTTAAAATGCATTGAAATAGGCTAAAAACTGCAAAAAATTCGCGATGATGGCGTCATCATAGGTCGAAAATTGCGTTATAATTTTAGTGCAGTTTTTCGTTTTTGGCGGGGGGGGGTGCAATAAAACGGGAGGCAAATCCTCCAATAACGCAGGGGGCGCATTTCTAGACCGTGCACAGATCTGCACCATAATATGTATTTTTACACCAATCACCATAAGCCATATTTTATATAGCAACTGGATAATAATATTAAATGTATTTAGTTTATTTTAATTTTTTTAAACATTTAAAGCTGATAAACTTTTTAAAAACAAACATCTCATTTAAAATTGCCTAAAGCTAAGGTTTGAACAAAATTGGCAGCGTTAACGTCAAGGTAAAGACCCCATACCTTGTGTTGTGAAAGTGTCTGTCAGGGTGAAAGAGGATCTCCCTAGGCTAGAAAATTTTTAGTATGAGGCACTAAGACACACCAAAAAATTTTCGATTTTTAATCAATGTAATAATAAATTTAATTATAATGTAAAAACAGAACTCATTTTTAGGAAACTGAAGGATAAATAAAGAAACAGAATAATTCAGGGGCAAGATCAAGGGGCACTGCATTTTGCCATTGGTTCCAAAGGCATAAAGCCTTCTTGTAAAATATTTTTTTCAGATAATTTTTGTATTAACTTTGGTATACAACTAGGGAAATGTGATAATCAATTGTTTTAGTCAATAATTGACATCTTCAATTATAAAACATTTAATATTTTTTCGGTCAAGGTTTTTGCATGTAAATATTTTGAAATTGAAGGCATGGTTAGCAAGGATTTGATAATATGTAATAACCTTTCTTAAAAAGAAAAATCGATAAACACAAAAAATTTAAAGATGAATTCATGCAAAACAGGAGAAACGATGGCCCCTGCTCTTCAGTATGGCGCGTTTTTTAAAATTTGTTAACTAGGTACTAGGGCGGAGCTAAAATTTCGGAAAGACTGGGTTGAGAGGGGGGTTGTACTACAAATTTTAAAATACCGTGAAAAAGACATAAAAAGGGGTAATTTCGCGCGAAGAAATTATTTTCGAATTTATTTGCAGTGTTTTAAAGTTAAACTCAAAGGCTTGATTCACACCAAAGTGACAAGCGATAAGTAAGTTCCGCGTTTTGCACGGGTTAACACCGTTACGCTGTCACTGGTAGTTGTCACTTGTCACCGCGGTGTGAATCAGTCGGAAAATTTTACGTTTAAATAAGGTAACATAAAAAATCGTGCGGCAGCAAGAAAATTTTTTAAAAATTGTTATAAATATTTATCAAAAACATTACCTGAAAGTTGTAAAATGGTAAACATATGAGTAGAAGAGCACTGAACGGAACGAAACGAAATTTTTTTAAAAAAATTTTTCCCTGTGAACCCAAAAATTTTTACTTTTGTCGGCCCGAAATGAAGGGAGTTGTAGTCCGTAAAAACGCCCCACCCCCCGCAACGCCCTTTACTAGGTAAAAAATGAATTGGTAATATTATTGACGAAAATGTACGAAAGAAAAACAACTAGATAAAACTGGGTAAAAACGAGGTAAAATTAAACTACTCTAGAAGCTTTAAAAAAAGCTTTTAAGAGTGAAATATTTCTATATTATACACATACAATGTATTATATACAACATAAATGTCAATGCAGACGGTATATTTTTAGCCTCTGAAGTTGGGCAGAAAGATTTTTGCATAGTTTTTCCGCTTGAATGACATAACAGCGCACATAAACTACTTTAGCGTGAAGGATGCTAACATCAACATCATTAGTGGTGTTGGCCAAAGTGTCTTCAACTTTATAAATAGTGAAATCTTTTTTGCTTCACCTGACTTTTCTTGGAGCCTGTCCTTTAAATACTTTTTAGTAATAGGTTTAGGTAATAAAAAAACAACAACATTGTATATCTAAAAAAATTGGAAGACGACTAAAAAGGGTTTAGTTTTGTTTACCCTTAAAACCAATTCATTTAAACGGTTTAAAATTAATAATAACTTGTATTGCGAATGACACAAGCGATCCACTGGCGTTCGGTGGTGTCGTGCCCATCATAAATAGAAAACGTTTTAATTTTTTCTTAACCAAGCAAATTGCCCAACATTTTTTTATTGTTAGGGTAGGGGTGACTTTTTTCATGAAAGTTTTTCAGTATCGATTTATTGATTGAATTAATTAATTTATAAATAGGAAAAAAAATTTTGACCGCCCAATATATAATATATATTAAAACAACCAACAAAGCCAACCACACATCCCTATGAAAACTGTGTGGCAAGCTCAGCGATTATCGAACTTTCGCATTTGCAATGACCATTAAATTTATTACTAATTAAACGAATTAAACACAGTTTAATTAAAAAATAAAGGAATTAATAGTATTTTGAACAATAATAAAAGTCTCTGTAAACTGCAATGTATGTAAAAAGTTTTTATATTTTGAAGCTAACTTCAGAAAATCAATATTCATTCATAATCGATGAAAACTCTACTATCTCACACAGCATGTGTCGTATGTGCCCAATTGTGAACTGCATTGCAGATATTAATCAAAATTATATTAAATATATAAAAATATATAAATTATATTAATACAATACTCAGGTTTCTATTCGTGTTTAAACTATATATACAAAAATATATTATATACTTGCTAATTTGAGCAAAACTTTTCACGATAAAAATTTCAAAAAGACTCGAATCTTTGATGTTAGAAAAATAATTTTTTGTTTTAAAATTTTAACATAATACTAAACAAGCGGATGGATGCTACCAATTTGTCATTACATACAACATGAAAAATGAGAATCGAAATTTTAACCTCGCGTATAAAACTGTTAAAAATCTGAAAGCATTAAAAATGATTAGTTTCTCTTTTGCAAAATATTAGACTAAATTAAATTCATAAAATTTTGTGAGGTTGCAAAAAATTTACTTGCGTATGCCAACGCCAATTGACTGAAGTGCCTCTTGGAGGCGATTGCAAGTTTAAATAAAATTCACTCATCTCGAAAGACTCGTGAATTGCTAATAACGTGCCTACAGGTCTACAGTAACATGGCCTACAAAGGATTTTGTTATTAAAAACTTGTTTTACTTCTAATCAGAATCAACAAGAAAAACTAAGACATGGCAAATATGTGCAAGTAAGTCTAGTTTCATGGCAAAAATTGCACAACAGTGTTTAACACTGTTTTATACAATAAAAAAATCCCTAAGATACAAAACACACCTCAACAGTCTTTTTCATACCTATGTTTTTATATCAATGGGGTTAGGTTATTCTTTTTTCCCCTCTAATTGTAACCATATTTTTATCTTAAACACAAAACGAAGTGTTTTATACACACATTAAAACATACTAATTCTTCAAATATAAAATCTTTCAATACTTCATAAAAACTTATCAATTTTTTTTGCTTTGCATGATAGCAAAAGTACCGCAAAAAAATCTCGCCGTTTTGTTTTAACAGCCACTAATAACCGGTTTTTGTGGAGATAAAAAATAACGCAAGATAAAATATTATTTATCTCCACTATCATAGAGTTTACAAAAATCTTCTCAAATGTCATTTTTTTTTAAATTCTAGGTATACGAATATTGCTAACGAAAATCCGCAGATAAAGATGCGGATTTCTGTTAAGAAAAGCGTACCGTCGTTACTCTAACACAAAGAGTCACAGTCTTTATAAAATCATCGTGACTCTGACTCATTTTGTTTATATTATTTGTGTCTTAAGATATAAAAAGAGTCACAGTTAAGAGTATTTTACGACGAATCTGACTTATTGTGTCAGAGTAACGACGATACATTTCAAAATCAAATGCCAGTACGCACCGGCAAAAAATTATACAAAATAAAAGATCAGTGGGTCCCCCTAACACAGCGAAAAGAGCAATTTATATTTTCTACTTTCTAGTGTGGAAAAAGTCAATTAGAATAAAAATTGTTTGTATAAAAATCAATTTTTTTTATTTACAAGATCACTTTCTTTGTGTATAGTTTCTTGAGTTAATTGATATTCTCAAACTTGTAAAAAAAATTATCAAATATGAGGATGGTAGGTATTTTAAACAACAAAAAAACCTGCAGATGAGGATTTGCAAAATAGCGCGGTTTTACGGCGGAAAAATGCCATACAAAAATTCTCAATTGTCCGAATTTTCCACATAAACACGCACGATTTTGCATACAATTACAATACACACACAATAAATATTTTAACCCTTTCTGATTTCTGAAAGGGGGGGGGAACGTCTTCTTACGTTTTAAATTCTCGTTTACAACTGCGTTCAAAACGCGATAATCAGAAAGGGTTAAAATATAAAATATGACCATAAAACTGGTCCCAGCTGGAAACCACAGTCCCACAGGCCGGCGAATGACCACCTAAGGGTGCATCCGTGCACTGTGGACCGCCAGACCTCGACGCCCTAAAAAATTACACGCAGGATAACTTACTTAAATTCGGCAGCCTTAATTTCGACCACCGGCTGTTATTTTTTCTTTGCGCTTAGTTATGAAAAAAACTGCGTATAATTAGATTGATCGTCATGTCATATATCTAGCCATACGCAGTTTTTTTCATAACTTTGCGCATGAAAAAAATAACAGTCAGTAGCCGAAACTAAGGGTGGCTGAATTTAAGTCCGTCACCATAATATTTTTTTAATAATATTTATAATTTTATAATTTATAATCTATATATAAATAGATGTAAAGTCTCTCTCTCTCTCTCTCTCTCTCTCTCTCTCTCTGTGTGTGTGTGTGTGTGTGTGTGTGTGTGTGTGTGTGTGTGTGTGTGTGTGTGTGTGTGTGTGTGTGGTGTGTGTGTGTGTGTGTTTGTGCCTGCCTGTGTGTTCCCTAACTCCTCCCTATGCACCCATCGGATTAAGGTGAATGAGTTATCGTTGGTATAATACCCAAGGGAATGTCGTAAGGGGGTTGAAATTTTGAAACAATTTACATGGACATCTTTATACTGGACAACGCGTTTTCACCAAGGGGGGAGGGACCCTATGGATTTTGGAACTTAAAAAATGTTTTGCCTTAGAAATAGTTCAAACTTATTGAAAAGAGTAATTAGACAATGTAAAACCAGAATATCATGATTTTTGGAAAATGAATATGGACATCTTTATACTGGACAACGTTTTTTCATTAAAGATAGGAATTACCTTGCTCACCAACCACAAAAGAAACTGGGCTAAATGAGATATCATTGCAAAGCTTGCGGTCCGGAGAATGCCATAGAGGTTGAAAATTAGAAAAAATTTGCATGGAGATCTTTAGCCTGGACAAAACATTTTCACAAAGGACTTGTTTCACAACAAACAAGGGGAAACCTATGGATTTTTGAAAGTGAAAATTTTTTGTCTTTGAATTGGCTCGAACTTATTGATAAGAGTAATTATCCAATGTAAAATCAAAATGTCATGTTTTGTGGTAACATTAACATGGACATCTTAATGCTGGACAACGTTTTTTCACTAAAAAGAGGAACGACCTTCCTCCCCAACCAGCAAAAGGATTGGGCTAAATGAGATATCATGGCAAATTTAACAGACAGGGGAATGTCATAAAAGGGTTGAAATTAAAAAAAAATGCCATTGCAAAATTAACAGACAGGGAAATGTCATAAAGGGGTTGAAATTAAAAAAAAATTGCATGGCCATCTTTTGGTTGGACAACACATTTTCACAAAAACAGGGACCTAAGGAGTTAGAAAGTTGAAAAAAAATTATCTTCAAATTGGCTCAAACTTATTGGTAAGAGTAATTCGTCAATTTGAAGCCAGAATATCATATTTTTGGAAAAAGGAACATGGACATCTTTATGCTGGACAACGTTTTTTTTACTAAAAGGAGGAATGACCTTTCTTCTTAACTATAAAAAGGATTGAGCTAAATAAAATATCACTACAAAGCTTGAATTTTAAGGAATGTCATAAAAGGGTTGCATTTTTTAAAAAAATAAATATTAAGGACATCTTTATGCTGGACAACGCATTTTCACCAAAAAAGAGGACCCTTCTCCTCAACCACAAAATAAATGGATTGGGCTAAATGAGGTATCATTGCAAAGCTTACAGTCTGAAAAATGTTATAATTGGGTTAAAATTTAAAAAAAATAACATGGACATCTTTATATTGGACAACATATTTTTACCAAAGATGGAAAACCTTCCTCTCCAACCACAGAAAAAATTAGGATAAATGAGATATTATGGGAAACCTTATTGTTCAGGGAGCATTATAAGGTGGTTGAAATTAGTAAAAAATTAACACGGACATCTTTATGCTGGACAACATATTTTTACCAAAAGAGGGAAAGACCCTTCTCCCCAACTAAAATTAGAGTGGGTAACTGAGATATCACTGTAAAGCTTTCAGTCACGGGAATGGCATAAAAGGGTTTAATTTTGAAAAAAAATTAGTAAATAAATATAAAAAATGCGGGAAAAATTATTTGTCAGCCGTATGGCTGACACGGGCTACTTGTATTTATAATTTTTACGTAATAATATTTTTGCCTTAATTTTGGCCACCAGCTGTTATTTTTTCTTTGCGCTTAGTTAGGCAATAAACTGCGTATAATTAGATTGATCGTCATATCATCTATCTAGCCACACGCAGTTCTTTTCATAACTTTGCGCATGGAAAAAATAACAATAAGTAGCCTAAACTAAGGGTGGCTGAATTTAAGTCAGTCACCATAATATTTTTTTAATAATAATATTTATAATTTATAATATTTATAATTTTTACGTAATAATTTTTTTTTGATTTTACCAGGATTGTTTGATTTTAACTGAATTAAAACAAAAACATTTTTAGAGCATAATAGTCCACTTCACTTACCAACAAACAGGCGGTGGCAGTCTTCGCATGCGGTGTCCCTGCGGTAACCGCGCCTCCTCCTGTCCGGGGCCCAGTGGGTTCGGGCGGGGGCCTGCAGGACCCTGAATGGTAAAAATATTTTTAGAAGATTTAAAATATCCGTCTACCTAATCTCCATCTGCATAATCTTGTCTCCCTTCCCTACTCTTACCTAAACACAATCTTAGAAGAAAAAATTAACAGACATTTTGCGACTTACTTGCACAAGTTCCATCACTAAGATTAAATTGTTTCTTTCTCTATTTGTTATTAATGATATTAATCGAAGAAAACTTTTTAAAATGCAGTTTTATAAATAAAAACTGTAAATAAGTTTTTCAAACTTTAAAGCTTTTGTGAACTTTTTAGCGATGCCCCACCCTCTTTTTGTTAGTGCTGCGTCTCGCCATCCCCACCGTTCAAAAATATAAATTAACTAAAAAGTATTTGCCATTTTTTGCAGTTTTTGATTTATATTCAGACCTGTGCACGGTCTGCAAATGCGAACCCCCCCCCCGGAATATCAGTGGCTGTGCTCCCCTCTCCACCTAAAAATAAAAATGGACCCAAAATTTATGGTGCATTTTTGACCTATTATGACGTCATCATCGAATATTGAATCTAATATTGGTCTAAAACGGCTTGTTTAGGTGAAAACAACATTTTTTTTCTATGAACGTAGTTCATAATCATTGTAAACAAGAAAATTCGAAACCGACATTATTGTTATAACTCTTTGCGATTATTTTAACGGCTTAGACGTGGAGTGCATATCACGTCTCAGTATAAAAGGGCAAGCGGACAAGCTGGACAGCAGCAGTTTAACATTGAGCTGCACTGGCGCCTTTTTTTCTGCGTTTCAAATGCAATTTTCGACCTCAAAAATCGCAAAGGGTTTATTTTTTACATTGACTAATTATTTTTTTTCTCAAAAAATACAATTAAATCGGAATATTGTTTTTTAAATCAATGTATACTTAACATTAAATTTTAGAACTACAAAAATTGGAGGTATAAAAATACAAAAATCCGCTTTTAAAAGCCGGTTCAGACCGGAGTGGCAGCTGATAGCTGATAGTGAACGCGCGCGTTTACATCATTACACTCTCATTGTTGCTGCGGTGTAAACTGTGTGCGCTGTGCGTCACCTATCAGCTGCCACTCCAGTGTGAACCGGCCCTAAGGGTTTCAGAGCAAACCTCGGAGCTCCAAAACTTCGCCTTATTTTTGTGCTAATTTCATGAATATTAAAAAATTAAAATATTGTCATAAATTATTTTATCAAATATTTTTTGAAAACTTATTTTTTTCAAAACTTTTTAAAAACGAAAAAAAGTCTTATATATGCAAATAAAAAAACTTTCAACATATTTCATGCTTAAACACTTTAAAACACTCCTTTAAGGAACAGAGCTCTGGAGCTGCCTCCACTTTAAATGGCCAGAGCTCTCACGCCTTATATTGAAGAGTAGGAACATCGATAGTAAAAAAAGGGATAAACTTACAAAAATAATAAAAATATATTGTGAGAAGCAAATACGGACATATTGTGTTGCAACTAAAATCTTGGTTAAATATGGTAAAAAAAACATGGTTATAAAAAAAACATTAGAAAAATAATAGTTTAGACAACTTACGAATAGTTCTGCCTGACCCTTCTTCCGGATCTTGTCTGGGTCGGCGTGTCATGATAGTTAAAGGCCTTCTAAATTAAAACAAAAAAAATAAAAACAAAAAAATATTGAAACAACTAGTACTTCCGTATAATAATACTTTCAACCGTAGATGGGCAGAAGGGCATACACACACACACACGCACGCACGCACGCACGCACGCACGCACGCACGCACGCACGCACGCACGCACGCACGCACACACACACGCACACACACACACACACACACACACACACACACACACACACACACACACACACACACACACACACACACACACACACACACACACACACACACACACACACACACACCCACACACACACACACACACACACACATATATATATATATATATATATATATATATATATATATATATGAACAAAGGAGCAAGGTGGGGTTTAACCCCCAACCCCCAGTCTTGAGTTTCTGAGATTTCCCCATATGAAAAATCTGGGGGTTTCCTCACCAAATTTGCAAATTTTTTCACACTAACCCCCATGGTTTAAGTACTATGTTTATCTAAAGTTTTTACCAATACATGGTTATTTTTTTACACAAATCAAAATTTTTACACGTTTTTCTTAGCTAAATAAAAATACCTTATATTTTTCTATTTTTACTTTAGTATTATTCTTTAAAAACAATAATTACAGTTTAAAACTGTTTCGCTTTATAACCCTCTGGTTTCCTTCGAGATTTCAAATATTTTCACCTGGGTCATGCTCGTGCAGGAAATGATGGTAAAAACTCTGTCCGTTCCCAAAAATTTTGAAACCCCCGATGCACGCTGTTGTGCACAACGTAACAACGTAAGGCACTTTATTAAGACGAGTGGACAAAATTTGACTATAAATGCCACATATTTGATCTGGATTGGAATAAAACAAAACAAATACCTAAAGAGGCTGTTCGAAAATAGTTGATTGAGACTGAAAAAATTTTTAGGTAGGAATATCGCCTTAAAGGTAGGTTGATTTAGATGATAATTATATCAATGCATATTTGCAAAATTTACTTTATTGGTTTAAAAATTAAGATTTTTAAATTATTGGTGTAGAGGACGCTGCAAATCTGAAAAAAATAATTTGTTTTTATTTTTAAACATACTTAGATTCTTTTAATTGACTCCATTTTATACAGAACTTAAGTAAAACAAATTAAGTTACCCCGTGCGCCTTTGTCACGTGGATATTTCTTCCACGCGTTGTGGGGAACCAGCGCCCGCATTCGGGACAATCCGCGCCTGCAAAATAATAACATACAACAGCTACAAACAATTTGCATTATGTAAAAAAAAATATAGCTGCTCCAAAATTCTACAAGGAAATTTGAGGTGGGATAAATAAACTCAACTTAGAAGAATATAACGTGACACATCACACATATCTCCCAACCCCAATGCAGATAGTAATCTGTCCGGATACTTTTTTTTGAATTCGACATCCGCGGATTGCAAAACCTGTGAAATATTTAACTCAGTTTGAAAAGTGGGTAACTGACTGAAATTTGGACAGTCTTACATTTAGCCATCGGCTGTTATTTTTTACATGCGCATACTTAAAAAAATGAACTGTACGCGGGTAGATAGAGCAAATGACCATATAATTAGCCACACGCACTTCATTTCATAATTTTACGAACGACAATAACAGCCAGTGGCTAAATTTAAAGCCTGGCCGACTTTAATTCAGTTACCCGTTTTAGTTCATCAAAATACAAAAACAACATGTACAAATACAATCAAACCTGTTCACGGTGTTCGAATAGGTTTCGATTTGTTTTATTAGTGGCGCTCCTGGCTTCTCCCCCGTTAAAAAATTAAAATATTATTTGTCATTTTTGACATATTTTAGCTAAATCCTTGCAGTTTTTACCCTATTTTCGCTAAATTTAAGTTGTTTAAGGCTTATTTATAGTTAAATTCTATTTTTGTTTTTTTTCTTCCTTGTTTTTTAATCCCCTGCCCGCTTGCAGCAGCAAAAAAAAAGCAAATAGTTAATTGCAGTTGTTATATCGCAAATTTGTCCTGTAATAATTTGTTAGTGAGCAAAATTTTATAAGTATTCTTTTTTAAAAAAATTATAAAAGTTACAATTTAATATAAACCCACGAATGATCGTCCTTAATACATAAAAATAGCATTGATATTAAGAAGTTCAACAAGAATATAAAATAACTATTAAAGATTCAGACCTGTGCACGCTTTGGAAATGCCCCCCGGAATATTAGTGGCTGTGCCCGTCCCCGCACTATTTTATTGCCCCTTACCACCCAAAAAACGAAAAAGTACCCAAAAATTATGGCTTTATTTTTGACCTACTATGACGCAACCATCGTAAAATTTTGGCAGTTTTTAACCGATTTTAATGCATTTTAAGCCATTGTAGACCTATTTTTACTTAAATTTAGCTTTTTTGTCTTTTTTTTCCTTTTTTTTCCCTGCTTCCCCCTCCGTTCCTTTATTAGAATACAAAATGCCTATATAGTCCCTTTTCTTTGTTTAAAATATTTTGTATTAAACTTTTTTACTTAGCAGTTTTTATAATATTCATTGTGAGTGTAGGTAATGCGTATTAAATTGTGAATTATCTTCAAATAAACATAAAATTATGCTGAAATAAAAGTAATACCATGCTGCTGGTCCGCCATGTCCGCGGGATTATGCAGGGGCGGCAGGACGTCCATCGGGACTTGGGCCTCCGCTAAAATATTTTTGAAAAAAATTTAGAATGGATTTTTTTAAACAAATATATCCTTTTAAAAACGGCTCTTAAGTTGTGGCGCATTGGCAGAACTCGCGTTTTCCTTACTAAAGGTCCCTGGATCTTGTCCTGACTGAGGAGACACGCTGCGGTGTGTTTGTTAATAATGATTATGTGTTAATATTTTTATATGCAGTATATTATTGGTTGCGAAGTTAGTGCTAAGTAACATCGGCTTTGCCTATCCTGCTTTATGTGCAATAAATAAATTTTTTAAACTTTTGAAGATGCCGCCTCCAGCAGGTTTGAGACATTTAAAAGGCAATAAAACTTGTCTGGGCAGCTGGGTGGAGGCAGGAATGAGGCACGAAAATTTTATTTTGTAAAGACAGGTAACAATTTGAAGGCCGGGGGGTCAAATTTTAGGCTGGCAAGACCCAAATTTTGAGGGGGTGCAGGGACGTAGCCAGAGTTTCATTTTGGGGGGGGCGGATTTTAGTACAAAAAAAAATTTCGGGGGGGGCTCCGCCCCCCCCGAAATTTCGGGGGGGGGGGCGGAGCCCCCCCCTTAATTTTTGAAAACGTTAAAAAAGCAGGGATAAACGTAGATAAAGCTGTATAATACACTGTTTTTAGCCTAATAACCTATTATCTAATGTTTTTAGCGGTAAAAACATGTTTTCTTAGTTAAAAATTACATAAGCACACATTGGCAGAGCCTGGATTTCACAAAAAAAGGAATTTAGAGACGTTAGTTTCAGACCCCTTGGCTAAACCCACATTGTAAACCAAAGCACATGAGCAGCATCTCGGCTCCATGTTTTCTAGGGTACCTACCTATATGAAAAAAATCCGAGCCAATGCTATAGGCGGCAGGAAAATTTAGGAGGGGGGAGGTACATAAATCAACCAATATGATTGTTTGTTTTGCTTTCTGTGTAGTACTTATTACTTATAAAAATTATTGTACTAACTTTGAAATAACATTAGCATCAGGCAACATAAATAACGAGATATATATGTATGTATACTATAGAAAGTGACCGCTGAGCGAAGCGAAGCGGAAAAAATTTTTGGTTTTTGGGGTCCGTTGGGGTACTAAAATTATTTTAAATTTTGGCGCCGAGCGATTAGCGAGGCGCTAGAAAATTTTGAATTTTTAGCCTCTGAAACCCCCCAAATTTTAGTATCTGGCGACTAGTTCGGGGGGGGGGGGCGGCCGCCCCCCCCCGCCCAACCACTATCCTTATTTTTCCTCCTGTCCGACCGTTTCGGGAGGGGGCGGCCGCCCCCCCGCCCCGCCCCCCCCCCCCTGGCTACGTCCCTGAGGGTGGTGTACCCAATATTTCCGCGCTGCCTTAAAATGGGCTTAAAATGCGTGAAAAAGCGTAAAACAAGCTTATAAATGCTTTAAAACTGTGTAAAATTAAAATAAGACCTTATTGCAGCTTATAAATTTTATTTTTTAATTTTTTAATAATAATGTGTTTATATATTTTTATAATTAGATTAGAAATTATAGTTTTTTTAATAATTACGTAATAATAGAATAGTAATTATTTTATTGTCTTGATTATAAAGTTAAGTATCACAAACTTTTTAATCCATAATCTTATATTTAATTAAAGATTATATACATAAATGGGCGTAGCCAGGGGGATGTTAGTGGCGTGCCCAGGATTTCATTTTGGGGAAGGGGGGGCGGTTTGGGGGGTAAATATTAACCCTAAAGGGGGTCTGGGGGGCGGCAGCCCCCCATATATGAGGGATCTGAGGGGCGAGAGCCCCCCAGCGGGGTCAAGGGGCAGAGCCCTTTGTCAGGGAGGTCTGGGGGGCAGAATTCCCTCTGGGGGGAGAAAATTTTTAATTTAGGGTGCTAAAATACAATAGAAATTTTAATTCCAGATTACTTGTTACAAATTTTAAGTTTTTTTTATACCTATACATTTAAAGCATGTGTTTAAACGTTAATAAAAGGATAATAGTGTTTATAGCAGTTTTATTAAACATGTATGCCTTAACTACAAAACGAGATAATTGATTTGAAATCGAAAAACTAAAATAAATTGTCAATTTAAACTTCCCGCGTAGCGGGAAAATTTTGGTTTTTTGACTATTAATATGCTTTTGGAAGGCATCAGGAAAGTTTCTGTATTAATATTAAAGAAAAAAATTTTTCTCTCCCAAAATTTAAAAAATGTAAGGGTCCCCCTTACAAAAAAATCCGACTTCGCCGGATTTCAGGAGGGGGGTGGCCGTTCCCCCCTGGGCACGCTACTGGGGGTCTAGACCTCCCTTTTGGGTCGGCAAAGGAAAAATTTGGAGTTAGACCCCCTTTTGGGTCGCCAAGGATAAATTTGGGGGGTCTAGAACGACCATTTTTAAAAAATTTTCTCGCGCTTTGATCAGTGCTCCATTAATTAATTAATATAGCCTCCACTTGCAAATTTGTATTACTTTGTTTTGTAATCTTGGTATGACCACGCTAGACCCACCCCATTCTTAATGTTTTAATTGGTCTCCACTTCCAAATTTGTGTTACTTTGTTTTTTAATCTCGATACGATCACGCTGGACCCCCCTTTAGATTGTTATATAGTGGTATTAAAAATTTAAAGGTTATAAGTAATTTAAAAAAACATTTTCTGGCACTTTGCATTGCTCAGCTGTAATTCAAAATACTCATTTTTCAATTGTTATTGTTTTGGAAATTTTAAATTTTAAGGTATCAAATTGTTGGTAAAAAATTTTTTTCTTTGGTTTATTCTTATTTTTATTGAATAATAGGAAAATAATGATGTATGTGACAGAATGTACTCATTTTTTAGTTGTAATGTTTTGGAAATCGGAAATTTAAGGTATCAAACTGTGTGTTAAAAAATTTTTCTTTGTTTTATAGACTTATTTTTATTAAATAATAAGAAAAAAATGAATTATATGACATAAACAAGCTAATAAACACTCCGCGCAAAGCGCGGACAATTTTTTTAGCCCTTTTATAACGCTTGAAAATTTTTCTCCAGGAGGCGAATTTGGGGGGGGGGGGTGTGTGTGCCCCCTGGTACCCCAAATTTAGGGGGGGGGGGTGTCAGCAAAATTCGAAATTTTGGGGGGGGGGTATAACCCCCGAACCCCTTCCCCACCTATGGCCAACACCCCCCTAAAATTTGATATAGCCCGGACACCTCCCCTAAAATTTGGGGGGTCAATTTTGGGGGTCGGGTATACTCCCCCAAAAATTCGGGAGGCTGCCCAGGGATCTATGAGTATAAGGAAAGAAAATTTGCAACAGAGGTGCAGACCTGTGCACGGTCTGGAAATGCCCCCCCCCCGTTTTATTGGAGGATTTGCCCGCCCCCCCCCCCCCCGGCTAAAAAATGAAAAAGTACCCTAAAATTATGGCGCCATTTTTGAGCTATAATGACGCCATAAACGCAAAATTTTTGCTGTTTTTAGCCTATTTCAATGTATTTCAATGTATTTTAAGTCATTTTAGACCTATTTTTACCTTATTTTCGCTTTTTTTGTCCCTTTTTTCTCTTTTTCCTTCTTTTTTCTCTTATTTTTCTTTCCCCCCTGCTTGCCCCCCCCCGTTTTATTGCCTTCCCTCGTTTCAAAAAAGTTGCCCCCCCGTGCCCCCCCATTTCGGAATTGCCCCCCCCCGTTTAAACCCCGGGGGGGCAGTGCACAGGTCTGGAGGTGGGTGGGAGGCAGGTAAAACTGTCTTTAAAATAAGGCATATCATCCTAATGAATGAGCAGACATGTGCACTGCCCCCCCCCCCCCCCCGGGGGTAAAAAGGGGGGGGGGGCATGCAAAATGGGGGGGGGGGGCACGGGGGGGCAAATTTTTTGAAACGGGGGGGGCAATAAAACAGGGGGGGCAAGCAGGGGAGAAAGAAAAAAAGAAAAAAAAGGAGAAAAAAAGAGAAAAAAGAAGGGAAAAGGGAAAAAAGGGACAAAAAAAGCGAAAATAAGGTAAAAATAGGTCTAAAATGGCTTAAAATACATTGAAATAGGCTAAAAACTGCAAAAAATTCGCGATGATGGCGTCATCATAGGTCAAAAATGGCGTCATAATTTTAGGGTGCTTTTTCATTTTTTGGCGGGGGGGGGGGGGGCAATAAAACGGGGGGGGCAAATCCTCCAATAAAACGGGGGGGGGGCATTTTCAGACCGTGCACAGGTCTGAATGAAAATATTATAGGTAAGTAAAGAAAAAAACATCTAATCTTTTTCCAAAAAAACATCCCCTATATATTCTTAAATACATTTCAAAACTAAATTTTAATGAAAAAGTCTTAATGAAATCTACGCAAAAAATTAACATGGAAAAGACGTTTTTTTTTTACCTATTTTCACCCCAAAATTTGAAAAATATGACTTTTTTAAAATTTTGAATTTTTTTTTCTCGAAAACGAGTTTACCTATGCTGTGTTTGGAATGTCCGTATTTTTTACCCTTTTAAACCACATGCATAAAAATTAACACCCTGAACCATTAACAGTCGTTCTCTCACGTAGTAAATATGGTTCTAAGCTTACTCGCACCAGTTTTTTTTAAAATAAGGTGCTCTTTTTTTCGGAAAAACGTTTTGAACACATTTGGGTGCTTTAAAAAAAACACCTTGAAAATCACTTAAAATTCAATAAAAACTTCTAAAAGCGTATATTAACTTCAAAACATATAAAAACGGCTTTTAAAATTAATTATTTATTATATGCTATATTTTACACGATACAAAGTTATTATTGAGACAAAAAAGTAAAGAAAAACATTTCATCACTGTTTTTATTTGCGAAAATAATTGTGCGGTTGTGTTAAAAATAACCCAGTTCAAAACAGAGTCTCCGCCACGAAAATGTTATGTTTTTGTATCAAGATTCAGACCTGTGCAATGCCCCCCGGGAGTTTTATTGGGGGGGGGGGCAATTCCAAAACGAGGGGGGCACGGGGGGCAAGTTTTTTGAAACGGGGGGGCAAGCAGTGGAGAGAAAAAAAAAGAGAAAAAGGAGAAAAAAAGAAGAGAAAAGAAAAAAAAAGCACAAAAAAAGCAAAAATAAGGTAAAAATAGGTCTAAAATGGCTTAAAATACATTAAAATAGGCTAAAAACTGCAAAAATTCGCGATGATGGCGTCATCATAAGTCAAAAATGGCGTCATATTTTTAGGGTACTTTTTCATTTTTTGGCG
Organism: Microlaimidae sp. YZB2_3; assembly: GCA_030248175.1. NCBI lineage: Eukaryota > Metazoa > Nematoda > Chromadorea > Desmodorida > Microlaimidae > Microlaimidae sp. YZB2_3. The sequence continues at coordinate 8,592 of JASAMX010023732.1, read as the reverse complement.
GGGGCGGCCAATAAAACGGGGGAATCCTCCAATAAAGCGGGGGGGCATATAGAGACCGTGCACAGGTCTGGAGACTTCAAAATTCATGTTTTTCTGCTTATTATTAAATATCAAAGGATTAAAATTTCAATAAAATCACTAAACTGCAGAAAATATTTTTCCAAACTGCTTTTCTGAGGTAAAAAAGTGCGCAAATAAAAAAAAACTTTAAAAAAGTTTTTGTAGCTCTAAAAAGAACGAAAAATTACAATTATGTACAAAAATGATATTTTTTGAACTTTTTTTTCTCTTTATGATTAAATTTTAATTACAGTAATTCAAAATTATTGCAAAAAATAACTTCTCTGGGGTAAAAAAATTTGTAGATTCCAATAAAACTGAAACTTTTACTCTAAAGATACAGGAAAAAGCCTAAAATTTTAAATTATCACTAAAATTTAAAATAGGTAGAAAAAACGTTTGAAGAGCTTGAAAATGTTGTTTTTGTTCAAATAGCTTAAGAATTAGGGGTTTTAGAGCCGATTTTTGAAGTATTTTTGCTTTTGAAGTAAAAAAGGCCAAAAAAACACCCTATTTTCTCATTTAATAGGATATATTTATATAAAAAATGGTTATCAAAAGACAAAAAAAGTGCAATAGAAAATCTGTAGACCTATTTTGAATAATCTAAAGGCTTTAATATATTTGTTTGAAGAGAGTGCCAAAAAATTTTTTTTTGTTCACTTACTATATTTAATATTAGTGCACAGTAAAAAAGCAAATCGAAATGGTTAAGCATAGATGAAAATAGTCGGAGGGGGGAAGCAGGTGGTAGAGTGGGATCCATAGATGGACAGAGGGGTTGGTTGGGGTTATACCCTTTCACAAAATTTGGATTTCTGCCGAAACCGCCCCTAAAATTTGGGGGGCGGGGGATGAGGTCCCAGCACTAAAATCTTTGGTTGGTTGGAGTTATACCCTCTTACAAAATCTTGATTTCTGCCGACACCGCCCCCAAAATTTGGAAGGGAGGGTCCCAGTACTAAAAACGCGAAAATGTATTTGAGGTATACCCCAAGAATTTTTTCGGGACACCCCCGCCCCCCCTCCTAGAATTTCGGGGATTGTGTATTTTCCGCAATATCTGGGAGGCTGCCCACATATAGCGAGGTCCACTTATTCGTTAGCCCTCCTCCCAGCAAAAAAAACCAGGCCCCCTTCTTCCCACAAGATTTTGTATTTTTTTACCCCTGAAACCTCTCTAGAAACTGAAATCAGTCCCTCCCCCTTCTTCCCATTGGAGAAATTTTTATTTATTTTTTTATACTAAATTTACTTCCAAAAAACGTGAACTTTTAACACAAATTTTTGGTGTCATCATATAAAAAATAATTAATAAACTTTTGATTGTTTAAAAGGTATTTTGCTTTGGACACTGGACCCCACCTGACCCCCTTTAGGTTTCAAAATTTTCCACCCCAGATTTATGCTCCCCCCTAGAAAACCAGGGTGGGGGGTCAGATTCCACCTAAGATCACCTCTTAGATTTTCAAATGTCATTTATCACCACAGCTACCAATTTTCCCACCGTAGCTTTAGTGACCCTTACTCGCACCCTAGCTTGAGTGATAGTTTTCATCTGTGTGGCTGAGCCCAGTACGGTAGCAATTATGCAACCTTTATCTGCACATTAGACTATTAAGCATAGGTGGGCAGCCTTCCGGATTTTTTTGGGGTATACTCGACCCCTGAAAATTTGGGGGGGAGTGTCCCAAAATTTTTTTGGGGCATACCCCATTTTTATATATTTTTATAATGGGGCAAATATTTTATATCTTTATATATTTTTATAATGGGGCAAATACCCCATTTTTAGCGTTTTTAGTACTAGACCCCCCAAATTTTAGGGGGGGGGGTGTCCGGGGTACCCCCAAATTTTAGGGGTGTTGGTTATAATTAGGATTTTTTGGTGGGAAATATAACCTCCCTCCTCCTGCCCACCTATGCTATTAAGTGCCACGCGACCCAGGTATGGCATAATTTTTTTCAAATATCAAGAAAAAAAATTTTTTTCCAAAATTTTTTTATATGTGTTGTTACTAAAAAAACCATAAAATTTGAAATAATTATATATAGGTAGAAAAACATTTGGGGAGCTTAAAAATGTTGTTTTTATTCAAATAGCTTAAGAATTAAGCATTTTAAAGCCGATTTTCAGTGGTTTTTTTTTGAAAAAAGTGACTGAAAAAAAAAACCCTTTTTTGGATTTTTTCATTTAATAGGATATATTTTAAAAAAAAAGCTAATCAGAAGCAGAAAAACCTTTAGATTTTGCCTGTTTTGGGGCGGAAATCCTTTTGCCCCAGAAAACCTTTAGATCTCTATTTTAAATCAACTAAAGGCTTTAATAAATTTTTTTTGAGGGGGGTGCCAAGTGTTTTTTTTTTCGTTCACTTACCAATAACTCCCCACATAACAGATTAACGTCATTTTCATTTAAGATTGTTTTACCAGAGAAAATCATATCATTGGCGCAAGTTTATTAATTTCTAAAAGTGTCACTTTAACACTTATAGCGATAACACAAACGGAACTAACCCAAAAATCTAACCCAAAAACTTTGAAGAAATTCTTCCTACATCAATAAGATCAAGCAAAATATATAAATAGTACAACTAAATCTCAGTTAATGGAAAAGGAAAGAAGAAAAAATAGGTATCCAAAAAGAGAAGGAAGCAAGGAAACAGTGAAAACCCCTGAACCTTAACTCTTTGGCATTTATTCCGTTGCAAATCCCCAAAGTAATTCCGCGCCAGGGCTGCAGTGTGTTAAATTTCGCGTCCCTAGGATCCCAGCGCGGAGTTTAACACAGTGCAGTACTGACGCAAACCACTTCTGGGGATTTGCAGCGGTTTTTGGACACAATAATCCCAAAGGATTAATAGCAGCTCATACCAAGAGTTTTATTTAGGGTGAGGGACTATTTTGACACAGTTTACAAATTCATTCCATTTAACTTTTTTGTGCTTTTGGGGCCATTCCCCTAAGTTTTGTTATGTCTTTATAACAAGTCACTGAGGTGACAACCACCTTGTACTTACTTACCAATAAACATAAACACAACAAAATACCTACCAATAAATTGTTAAAAATTTAAACAAAAAACAATCCTTTTTTGCTGTGGGTGTTATGTTACAATGTATAGCATACATGGGCAAGTTGGTCCGGAGTGGGGGAGGGGTTAAACACCAAATTTGGGGGGGGGGTTAAAATCCGAGAAACGCAAAATACCCATATCGTTTTTTAGAGTGCATTTTACCCATATCGTTTTTCGATTTCAAAGAAAAAATAGGTAAAAAACGCTAATTTTAGGTCAAAAAGGCCTTTTTATTGCATTTTTGAGCTTTTTATTGATTAAAACATTTATTTTGACCTCAACACTTAAGTTTGGAGGCAGTTAGAAGTCATTTTAAAGACATTTTTTTTCCTTCATTTTTCCAAAATTGGGAGGGGGTTAACCTTCCCCCCCACTTCTGAGTGGGGGGTTAAACCCCCTTCTCAGAATTTAGGGGTGGGTTAACCCCCCCCAACCCCCCGTGCCCATGGATGATGTATAGTATTTTTTGTGGTTGCCACATCTTCTATGCTGGTACATAGAGAAAAGACAGCTTACAGTTAACTCTGTCGCGTAAGGGGTAAATAGGAAGAAAACTCATTTTTATACAGGTTAAAAGTTAAAAATGGATAACGTTTTTCAATTGTTTTAATAAAATAAAATTTATTCCCATCAATTGGTGCATAAATTCTTTTTCTCCCATAGAATTAATTTTACAAAAAAATATACTCATTTAATGTCATTCTTCACTTCACAAGAAATGGTGTTTCAAGAGGCAGAGAAAAAGAACTTCATTGCATTTCACTATCAGTTACATTTACATAGAACAAAATGCCAAGAGCAGTAATTAGCAGTTACATTACAGTAAAGTTAGAGTAACATTTAACACAGAATAGTTTATCCAGGAAAGTTTTTTTTAAACCATGTACAAAAACAGCTTTTGGTTAAGACACAAATTCTAGAATTAAAACCTTTTAACTTTAATGCATACTAATAAATAGTGAGGTTTACAATCATGAAGTTAAAGTTAAGTTAAATTTTCTCTAATTCTTTTCTTTGGTATTAATGCTATCTTCTATTAAAAATATTAACTTAATTTGACAAAAAGGTATAGTCTATACAAAAATGATGCGGACTGGCGACAAAACTCAAACTTTAAAATGTTATACATCCATAATCAAGGTTAGAATATGTACATGACATATAGGTTAGGAAAAAATGTTTTTCGAAGACGTCATCATTTCAGCCGATGCGGTGAAAAAAACCTGGTCCCAAAAAACAAAACTTTTTTATTAGTACAGGATAAGAAAGGCCGCTTGGTACGTTGTTAAAACATAATTTTCTGAGTTTTTTCTGAAAGTTTGGGCAAAATCGTCTAGCTCAAATTTTTTTTATATTACGTTGAATGCGCGCGGTTTTCCCAAATTTTTGCCACGCTAATACACTGTCTGACTGAATTATTTATTTTGTTTTGCTTCCTGCTTGAAGTGTGTACGATATTGATCATATTGTTATATATTAAAAGTCCGCCAATGTTTATTCCTTATTTTTTGATCAAAAAAATTTTTTTTGGGGGTTGAACCCCCAGGGACTGCGAGGGGGGGAGAAACACGAATGCCAAATTTTTTATTAAAACTATCAAAAATGTAAAATTTATCACATATGACAAATTTTGATATGTCCTTTGTGTAAAAGAACCTAATTTTAAGGAAGGACGAATTTAAAATTCGAAAGCATTCCAAGCCCCTATGCTGGCAGCAGCAAACCTTTAAATTAAAAACTTTTCCAAAAAAATAAGCCTCAAAATTTTTTTTTCTTCAAATTTTCAGGTTATTTTGTTAGAAAAACATATTTTCAAAGTTAAAGTTGCCAAACAACGCAGCTAAAAAAATGCTCGTTTTTAAGTGTTTTTTTACTTGCAAACATGTTTCCTCGTTTGACAACACCAAACGAATTTCTAATAACTAGGGTAGTGCATTTAATTTAAGCACTTTTTCGTTTTTCCAATGTAACTTTTCACTGTATGGCCCGATTTTCATGTTTGATAGCTCATTTTAAAGCTTTTATGACACTGCGTTGCTTCATAAAAGTTTTAGTGTATGAAAGTTGTTTTTTTTACTTAATTAAATCAGTTTTTAAAAAAATGGAAAATTGCCGAAATTAAATGTCTGCATTTAATTTTGGCACTTTACAAACAATCGATTGTTTCTCAGTCAAAAAATCATCATTTTCAAAAAATTTAAAAGCCTATCATTATCTCCAGACAATTTTCTTTAATTTAAGCTTCTACTTGTTGTTTAACGTGTAACTGGCAAAAAGTTACAGCTAAAATGCAAAATGGTATCAAAATGAGCAAAATTTGGGAAAAATTTTGGCACTTTTTAAAAAGACCCCCTAAATCGAGTTTAAGTGCAGTGCTATGACCCCTACACATTTCAACGTTGTCTTTTTACTATTTACAACTACAATTTATCACCCAACCACTTAATTCAACCCGTTTTTACCTACAGCAATATGTGTGCCAAAATAACACATTTATTTTATAACGATTGCTCACCACAGACGCAACGTAGAACCATGGGGACTAAAAATTCGTAAAACAGACTAAATTTTACCAGGACAGTTTAATTTTTAAACCAATTGATTGCGTAATCATGAAATGTCCATGTTCTAAAAACGAGTAACAATTTTATTTTTTGTAAATCACACAATTTCACATGAAAATATCATAACATAACAAATAAAAAGCTCACAACAGTCATCTACATATAATTAGCTCTCATTTGAGCTATCAAACGTCGTATTCCATCTAGGATTACCAAAGATATAGTCCAAAATCAAAAATGCCCTATTTGGAAAAGTGCCAAAATTAAATGCACTACCCTATTTCTCTCAGCTTTAGCCAATATCCCAATGTAATTTTTTAAAATAATGCTATTTTTTGTGTAAAAACGTTTGAATCCGCGATCTGGTCTAACCTGCATCATTTTAATTGCAGTAGAGCCAATAAGAATGACGTAGGTAATGAAGAAAATTTGCAAAGTTTAAGGAAGTATTTTCGATTTTTAACAAAAATTTATTTTACGTTTTCATGGGGTGTTTTGGACCACTTTTTAATATTTTAAATCAAAATAGAAAAAAATTTAAAACTAATCTTTTACAATTTATTATTCTAGAAAATTTTTTAATTGAAAGGTTTCATGCTGCCAGCATAGTTGGACAAATTTCAAATTCCTCATTTTTGATAGCTTATTGTAGTTTGGAGCAGAAATAAACGTCATTTTTCAGACGCAGGCAATAGCCGTTATGCGCATCTCCACGCTAATAAGCGTTATAGATTTTGACATGAAGCGAAGCAGTGGGAAATAAGAGCTTTGCATTTTGGCTATAGCCAGCGGCCTCCTCTAAGCGCATGCGCGGGCCGCGCCCATAAGCGTTCTAAGGCTCTTGCTGTTTTCGAAGAATTCAAAACATTGCTTGTAAAGCATTAAAAAAAACCTTCAAACACAAAGTGTGTAACGTTTAAAATAAAATTTATGTTACAAATTTAAAAAAATAAAAATATGTCCTATATAAACAAAAAAGCCAGCCAATACACCTCTATAGTCCACTTACGAATATTTCTTACGAGTTTTTGGCATTTGTGTTTGGCCCCCTAGCCCCTGGGGGGTCAACCCCCCAAAAAAATTTTTAGGTTAAAAGGAATAAAAATTAGCAGACATTTGATATATAACAATATGATCAATATTGTACACACTTTGATCAGGAAGCAAAACAAAATAATTCAGACAGTGTATTAGCGTGGCAAAAATTTACAAAAACCGCGCGCATTCAACGCATTATAAAAAAATTTGAGGAACCGATTTTGCTCAAATTTTTAGAAAAAACTCAGAAAAGTAAGTTTTAACAGCATACCAAGCGGTGTTTCTTATCTTGTACTAATAAGTTTTGTTTTCTTTGGGACCAGGTTCATAGGTGAGAATGGTCAGGGAAGCTAGGGGGGATGGTTACCCAGGTAAATCAAATTTTGAATTCTAGGAGAAGGGTCCCAGGGGGGATCCCAGTCCGGATCATACATGGGCAAGTTGGTCCGGAGTGTGGGGGGGGTTAAGGTCTATTCATACTTATGACAAAACGTCCTTTGGACAAAGTCCAAAGGACAAACCAAAACGTCCTTTGGACTTTGTCCTTTGGACGAAGTATGAACGCTACTCAGAATTTGTCCTTTGGACAAAGTCCAAAGGACAAAATCCAAAGGGAAAAGTCCAAAGGGAAAAGTCCTTTGGACTTTGTCCTTTGGACAAAATCCAAAGGGAAAAGTCCAAAGGACAAAAGAAGTATGAATACGTTGTCCTTTGGACTTTTCCCTTTGGACTTTTCCCTTTGGACTTTTCCCTTTGTACTTTGTCCTTTGGACAAAGTCCAAAGGACTTTTGTCCTTTGGACTTTGTCCAAAGGACGTTTTGTCATAAGTATGAATAGACCTTTAAACTCCAAATTAGGGGGGGGGGGGTTAAAATCCGAGAAATGCAAAATACCCATATCGTTTTTTTTCTGGAGTGCATTTTACCCATATCGTTTTTCGATTTTGAAGGAAAAATAGGTAAAAAACGCTAATTTTAGGTCAAAAAGCCCTTTTTATTGCATTTTTGAGCTGTTTATTGCTTAAAACATTCATTTTGACCTCAAAACTTAAGTTTGGGGGCAGTTAGAAGTCATTTTAAAGACATTTTTTTCTTCATTTTTCCAAAATTGGGGGGTTAACTTTTTCTCCCCCCCCACTTCTGAGTGGGGGGGGGGGTTAAACCCCCCTTCTCAGAATTTGGGGGGGGGGGTTAACCCCCCCCCAACCACCCATGCCCATGGGTGGTCCGGACCCCCCTAGCTTTTTAGGGGGGGGGGTCGACCCTGGGTGCAAAATTTTGAAATCTAGAAGGGGGGGGGGGGTCAGGTGGGGTCCGGTGTCCAAAGCAAAACAGTTTTAAACCATAATAACTTTAATAATTGTTCTTTTTATAGGATACTACTACATTTTATTAAATAAAAAGCCATATTCATATATAAAAAAAGTGTAAAAGCATGAATATGTGATGAAAATTCACGTTTTTGGAACAAAATTTAGTATAAAAAAGGTACCTAAAATTTTCCTAAGGGGGAAGGGGGGAAGGGGTCAGATTTCAAAATCTAGAGGGGGGTCAGGGGTAAAAAATGCGGAAATTTGAGGCTAGGGGGGTGGACCTCACCCGGCCCCCCCTCCTTTCTCATCCATGACCAGGTTTTTTTTACCACATCAGCTGCAGTGAAGACGTCATCAAATAACGTTTTTCCCAACCTTTTTAAAAGATAGCCAAGAGTCTAAGCTATGCTCACATATATGTCCCAGACATATTCTAACCTCCGTTATGGATATATAACATTTCAAAGTTTGAGTTTTGCGCAGTCCGCATCATTTTTGTATACCCATAGAGCAATACGTAACTAAACGAAGTAATAATAAA
>JASAMX010023730.1:0-11744 GCA_030248175.1 Microlaimidae sp. YZB2_3 | reverse complement strand
ATGTCCACCACCTTTTCAACTGCACCAAAAATTCTACCACGCTTAAAGTAGAAGACCCATGGTTACAACCCGCAAAGGCAGCAGCATTTCTGGAGGAAATAACATGAAAAGACTGGCTATGCTAACTAACTAACTAGCGAAGCGAAGCGGAAATTTTTTTTGTTTTTTGGGGGTCAATTGTGGTACCAAAACTATTGTAGAGGTTGGCGCCAAACGATTAGTGAGGCGTTAGAAAATTTTGAATATTTGGCCTCTGAAAACCACCAAATTTTACTATCTGGCGACCATTTTTTTTGGGGGGGGCGCCCGCCCCCCCCCCCCTGCCCAACCTCTATCCTTATTTTTCCCACCATCCGACCCTTTTGGGGGAGGGCAGCCGCCCACCCTGCTCCCCTCCCTGGTTACGTCCCTGCCTCCCCTGTGGGTATGCCCCAAGTCAGGTTTTTCCTTCTATTCTAGGGTAAATAACCCACCTAAGCATGGGTAGGTCGGGCACGGGCACCTATGCTTATAACCTACTCAAAGTAAACCGCTTACTTTTACCAAATTAATTTTCATTAACCATTCAGTATAACTGCAGCTGCTTCCATTACTTCTGGGTCAAAAAACATCTAATTTCAAATAAACTGTTTCAGAAATTTTAGTTAAATATCAGCGATTTGATAAACCAACAAACGTGATCTATCAAATTATGGAACGTGGACATTCTGTATGTGTTTTGGATTCGAAGGTGAACTGGACTAAAGGACGTTTGAAAGAACTGTGGCGCTGGAATTCCGGAAAGTGCATAGACGCCTCACCAGTCATTCTGGAAATAAACAGCCGTCCAGAAAAAGTATTTAATTTTAGTCATATTTTACTATTCCAGTGTCATATTATGTACATACATTAGACCTGTGCACGGTCTAGAAATGCTCCCCTTGCCCTACCCCCCCCCCATTGGCGTAGCCAGGATTTCGGAAAGGGGGTCTAACCCTGAACAAAATTTCCGAAAGGGGGGTCCAGGGGGGTCCAAATTCTAAACGTTATAAAAGGGCTAAAAAAAATTTTCCACGCTTCGTGGGGAGTGTTTATTGCTTTGTTCATGTCACATACTTCATTATTTTTCTATTATTCAATAAAAATAAGCCCATAAAACAAAGAAAAAATTTTTTACAAACAATTTGATATCTTAAAATTTTTGATTTCAAAAACATTAAAAACCTAAAAGTAAAAACATAAAAATGAGTACATTGAATTAAAGCTGAGCAATGCAAAGTACAAGAAAATGTTTTTAAAATTACTTCTCCTAACCTTTAAATTTTTAATACCACTATATAACAATCTAAAAGGGGGTCTAGCGTGGTGGTATTAAGATTTCGAAACAAAGTAACACAAATTTGGAAGTGGAGACCAATTAAAACATTAAGAATTGGGTGGGTCCAGCGTGGTCATACCAATGATTACAAAACAAAGTAACACAAATTTGGAAGTGGAGACTATATAATCAATTGAGCACTGAGCGGAGCGAAGCGCGAGAAAATTTTTAAAAAATGGCCGTTCTAAACCCGCAAATTTTTATCCTTGGCGACCCAAAGGGGGGGTCTAACCCCAAATTTTTCCCTTTGCCGACCCAAAAGAGGGGTCTAGACTCCCTAAACCCCCCACCCTGGCTACGCCCATGCCCCCCTCCCGTTTTTCGCCCCCCCCCCGCCCAATAATGAAAAAGTACTCAAAAATTGTCTTTTTTGTCCTTTTTTTCTTTTTTCCTTCTTTTTTTACTTTTTTCTCTTTTTTTCCTCCTTTTTTCATTTTTTCCCTTTCTCCCCTGCTTGCCTCCCCGTTTTATTGCCCCCCTACGTTTCTAAAAAGTTGCCCCCCGTGCCTCCCTCCATTTTGAAATTGCCGCCCCCTGATAAAACCCCCGAGGAAGGGACAGTGCGCAGGTCTGATACATTGATTACTGAACTACGAGTTATAGCGTTTAAAAATTAGTAAGGAATTGTGCAACTCTTTTTTTGCAGAAAAATTATTAATAACATCCCGCTTTTCCAGATAATTTTTCCGGTTAAAAATTGTTATTGCTTTAGTTTTTATTTATTTATTAACTTGCCATTAACAGCTCAATAGAACATTTTTTTTAAATTAGTTGATACTTTGAAACGCATTCCAGATTTTCTTTTATTTTAGCACTTCAGCAAAACAATAACTTTAGCGTGCTGTTAGATGCTTTTTCCGGCTGCTCGAAATCCGTTTTTTATAGTTTTCTTTGAACTAACTTTTGTAAGAGCCTGATTCTTTTTAAATTTGAGGCTATATAGAAAATTTTTAAAAGAGATATTCTTTAAACCCACATTTTAAGCGTTTTTAGTACTAGGACGTAGGACCTTCCTGCTTCCCCAATATTTTATGAGGAAGGGTGTCCAATTTTAGGGGGTGTCGGTAGTTTTCGGATTTGTAGGGTATAATTCTTCATCCCCATTGCCCACCTATAAAATGACGGGATAATGTTTTGTTATTTCATAACATAACGTTTTTGTTCTAATTCAAATTTACCCTTCATTTTAGTTTAATATAAATGAATTTAAATATAAATAATGGTACTTCTGATTTTTCTTTAAACGTAATAAAAAACGTGTTTTTTTAGCTTTTTATAATTAAAATCTAAAAAAAACAACTTTTTTTTATTTTTTAGAGCTTAGTGTTTGTTGGCTCTCATTCCGGATTGTTAACAGCAAGATATTTAGAGAGTGGCATAGAAAAATGGACAATTGGTCTGCCCTATAGAATCGAGGCAACAAGCGCTTTATCTCAAAATGGACAATATATTTTCGCAGGTATTGTTCTATTGGGCTGTCAAGGTTTTATTGGGTTTATTACAACAAGGTACATCGTACATGCTAAATTATCTATAATAATTATAAAAAATTTTGGGAAAAATTGTAAGGTATCATGGGTATAAATAGATTGTCTTTAAAACACTTATTGTTGTCATAAGTCATAACCTATGATGATAACCAAGATTATATGGTGATAGTTTAATATTATTAATTTATCATTATGAGTTGTCACGAAAAACCCTTTTATTTTTTACTGAATATAACAATTTTTGTTATATTTTAATATTATTGTAATATTTTTTGTAATAATAATGAAAATATTATTAGTATATTTTTGTAATAATAATAATTATTATCAGACCTGTGCACTGATCCCCCCGAGGTTTTATTGGGGGCGGGTAATTCCAAAACGGGGGGGGCGCGGGCGGCAACTTTTTGGCAACTCGGCAACGGTTGGGGGCAATAAAACGGGGGGAAAGCAGGGAAGAAAGAAAAAAAAGAAGGGAAAAGGGGAAAAAGGATAAAAAAGCGAAAATAAGGTAAAAATAGGTTAAACTGACTTACAATGCATTGAAATAGGCTAAAAACTGCAAAAATTTCGCGATAATGGTGTCATTATAGGTCAAAAATGGCGCCATAATTTTTGGGTAGTTTTTCATTTTCGGGAGGAGCGGGGGGGGCAAAATCCTTCAATAAAACGGGGGGGGGGAGATTTTCAGACCGTGTGCACAGGTCTGTATAATTATTATGTATTTTAGGATGTTTTGATGGGGTAATGTATGTGATCAAAGTGGAATCTGGAGAAATTTATTGGAAAATTCCTTGCGGCGATCTTATCAAATCTACAGCTTGTTGTATTTCAAATTCAAAATCTTTTTTTGCTTCTCACGATGGCTTTCTGTATTGCATTATTTTTATGGTATTTTTTCTTTTTATTTTCGTATTTTACACTGGTTTTTTAGTAATTGTTTTGTTATGTAGTATATTTTGCAGTATTGTTACTATACTACGACTTTGTAATTTATTTTTCAGGATAAAAAAATTGTGTGGAAACTAAACCTTCAATGCTCTGTGGTATCTCAAATTGCCAAAGTTTCTTGTCCAAACACTGATTCAATTTGTTTTGGTACTCTCAGTTCAGAAATTTGGTGTATTGATGTGGTAAGCATAGATGTTTTTGGGGAGTACAGGGAGTCACACTTCACCCCCCCCGCCCAGAGCCAAAATTTTGGACCCCCCCCCCAAAAAAAAATCCAGAGCCTCTCCTCCCCTCCTCATAGGCAGCAGGGGGATCCCCCCAAAATCTTGAAACTGCCGAAAGCCCCCCAAAAAATTTAAGGATATCGCAAAAAAAAATACAATACGTGCCATTGAGCCACCAGGACTGTGCTGACCTTCGGGCAGCACCTAACGGGCCTACGGGTTCCACTACCACCTAAACCTGGTTGCTGGATCTTTTCTTTTATAGAAATGTGTCCAGCATGGCATGGCTAGAGTGTTTGTTGTTGTACGTCGGCCACACATGGCAGTTTTCCATCTAGCAAACCAGTGGACAAATACAGCTTTATTGTTGTGTGTGGAGTTTGTGGCACTGGCCTTGCAGGAACACCTATGCTGACCATGTACGACGTTGAATGGTAAGATCAATATTAGGCGCGACTTAAAAAATCCTTTAGACAAAGACCTCGGAATGGGTGAACACTGCATGTAGTGAACACTCTAGCGGTAAAGGTTGCCAACATCGTTATTAATGTTGGACGAAGAGTCTTAACCATAGGGGTGAAACATTTTCGCCCCTCCTGGCTTGTCTTAGCGCCTGCCTTTTGCATAATCTGCATAGGGAAGATAAGTTTCAGGTTATTCAACAACAACAACAACCCCCCCCACCTAAAATTTCAAAGGGCCTAGTACTAAAAACTCTAAAATGATGTATTTAGGGTATATCCCAAAAAAAATTTTGGAACACCCCTCCCCCCAAATTTCGGGGGTCAGGTATACCACCCCAAATCTGAGAGACTGTCCCAGCCCACTTATGCTTCTCCACTCCAAAGCTCAAGAGCGGTCTGGTCTGACCCCTCCCCCTCTTTAGCTAGGCTGACCCCCCCCTCCCGACCAATTTACAAGTAAAATTTTTTATTTACGGTCAAAAACACGGTTTTTTAAATAAAAACCGTGTTTAAACACACTTTTTTAAATAAAAAACCGTGTTTAAACACACTTTTAGACATGAATAGGCTGTTTTAGTATATAAAATTCAATATTAAACCTAAGAACACGTAAATTACTGATTTAAAAAAAATTGTTAAAAAATCGGACCCCTTCTGGACCCATACATATGAGCCTAGGGGGTAGGGTGGGGTCCACTCCCGCCATAGGTGAGCACGGTCGGGGAAGCTAGGGGGGTGGTTACCCGGGGTAAATAGAATTTTGAATTCTAGGAGGGGGGTCCCAGGGGGGTCCGGACCCCCCTAGCTTTTTAGGGGGGGGTCGACCCGGGGTGCAAAATTTTGAAATCTAGAGGGGGGTCAGGTGGGGTCCGGTGTTCAAAGCAAAACAGTTTTAAACCATAATAACTTTAATAATTGTTCTTTTTAGGATAATACTACATTTTATTGAATAAAAAGGGATTTTGGGGGGGGGGCGGCCGCCCCCCCCCCTGGGCACGCCACTGGGTATGCTCAAAACTATACAACATTTAAAACCACTGTACACACTTATTCTCAAACTAATTTAAGCGCTTAGTGTTCATGGGCGTAGCCAGGAGGGTCTAGGGGGTCTTGACCCCCCATTTGGGTCGGCAAAGTGAAAAAATTGGGGTTATACCCCAGGTTATACCTCATTTTGGGTCGCCAAAGATAAAAGTTTAGGGGTCTAGAAGGGCCATTTTTTTTAATTTTCTGGAGCTTTGCTCCGCTCAGCGATTGATTAATTAGTCTCCATTTCCAAATTTTTGTTACACTATCAATCACCACAAATTCATACACAAACTCGCACAAACACAAATACCAACAACAATCACAAAATTCATAAACAACTACATTAAAGGCCGCAAAGCATACACCACAATACAACAATCACAAATCAAAACAAAAACTCATAAAAACAGGAGTCCCACAAGGATCCTGTCTATCACTCTCACTATTCAACATCTACACTGCAGACATTCAAACACCACCACCAAACGTACACATCATAACATATGCAGACGACATCACAATATATGCATCACACCCAAACCACAACATAGCACAACAACAAATACAACCATACCTACATGCAATACAAACATGGACAGACAACAACCAACTCACATTAAATGCAAGCAAAACAACACCCACACTATTCACACCAGACCCTGCAGAGTACAACACACAATTATCACTACAAATAAACAACATAACACTCCTTACAACCAAAAACCCAAAAATCATGGGGCTCACGTTCGACCCTAAGCTTACATTCAACACACACGTTGCAAATACACACAACAAAGCACGCAAAACACTCAAAATCATAAACGCACTCACAGCAACATCGTGGGGCAAACCAAAAGAAACACTCACACACACACATACAAAGCCATCACTCGACCAATAATCGAGTATGCTAGCACAATCTGGGGCCC
The DNA here is from genome assembly GCA_030248175.1 of Microlaimidae sp. YZB2_3. Classification (NCBI taxonomy): domain Eukaryota; kingdom Metazoa; phylum Nematoda; class Chromadorea; order Desmodorida; family Microlaimidae; species Microlaimidae sp. YZB2_3. The sequence goes on along the minus strand of JASAMX010023730.1, from coordinate 5,300 downwards.
CACAACATCACACACACAAATTAACAAATTACAAACAATACAAAACACAGCTCTCGGGGTCGCAACAGGGCACACCACAGACACAAACACAAACATCATTCACACAGAGGCTAAAGTCCTCCCAATAGCAACACACATTCAACTCCACGCAAAACAAGCAAAATTGGCAGCCATGTACACAAACAATCCACTCAACTATTTAACACAACAACCTGCACCCAGCAGGCTCAAAAAGCAAACAATATTTCACAACAACAACTACACAACAAACATTCCAACAGACATACACAACAAAACGTACAAAGCACTAAAACAAAACAAATCCACACAAACACAGTCACAAACCACATCAACAACACTCCAATAAATCCAATACTTCAAACAAAAGCACCAGCAATAAGCAATGAGGAAGAAAATCTTCCTCGCAGGGTCAGGAGAACCCTCGCCCAACTCAGGGCGGGGAAATCTGCTTTCCTCTACTCCTACCTACACAAAATCAATCCTACTCAACGCACATCACCAAACTGCCCGCTATGCAAAACACAAATACACACAACACAACATCTTTTCACATGCATAAACATTAGTACGACCTTGGGACCAGAGGACCTTTGGGCGAACCCCGCAGCAGTTGCTGAGCTCCTCCGGGAGTGGGAAGAGGGGGTGAGCAGGGCGAGAAACGTGCCGGACGGACCAAACCAGGGTTGATGGAAACCCTGGGCTACTGGCAAAGGACACATTGTACACACTTATTCTCAAACTAATTTAAGCGCTACATGTTCATGGGCGTCGCCAGGAGGGTCTAGGGGGTCTAGACCCCCCCATTTGGGTCGGCAAAGTGAAAAATTTGGGGTTATATACCCCTTTTGGGTCGCCAAAGATAAAAGTTTAGGGGTCTAGTAGGGCCTTTTTTTTAAATTTTCTCGAGCTTCGCTCCGCTCAGCGCTTGATTAATTAGTCTCCATTTCCAAATTTTTGTTACTTTGTTTTGTAATCTTGCTATGACCATGCTGGACCTGGACCCATCCCATTTTTAATGTTATTTTAATTGGTCTCCACTTCCAAATTTTAGTTTCTTTGTTTTGTAATATTGATACGACCAAGCTTGACCCCCTTTTAGATTATTATAATATAATAAGATTAAAAATTTAAAGGTTAGGAGAATTAATTTTAAAATCATTTTCTCGCACTTTGCATTGCTCAGCTGTAAGTAATTCAATATGCTCATTTTTAGTTGTTACTGTTGGAAAACGAAAATTTTAAGGTGTCAAAATTTTGTAAAAAAAATTTTCTTTGTTTTATGCACTTATGTTTTTGAATAATAGAAGAATAATGAAGTATGTATCATAAACAAGCTAATAAACGGAAATTTCTTAGCCCTTTTATAACGTTTAGGATTTGGACCCCCACCCCCCATCTTTCCAAAATTTTGTTCAGGGTGGGACCCCCCTTTCCGAAATACTTGTACGCCCATGCTATTATCGTTTTAAGAAAACTACTTTTAGGAACACGGATCGGTAAATTGGAAAGTGTTATTGCCAAAACCGATTTTCGGATCTTTAATTGCAATAATTCTCACTTCAACAATCGTTCTGGTTGTACCTTGTGTCGATAATTTCGTATATTTTTTGAAAGCGGAAAACGGAGTGATTTTGAATAAATTCGGGACCGGAGGACCGATTTTCGCTTCCGCTGTGGCGCTCAATGTAAAAAACGATTGCGCGACGGTTATTTTTGGTTCTTACGATAAAAATTTATACTCGGTGCGATTAAAATTGGAGGACGAAAGCTCTCTAGTCAGCGAGTTAAACTGGAAAGTGAATTTAGAAGCTGAAATCCCTCAGACGCCTTCTGTGATAACTTTCACACCTGGAAATTCGTGTTATTTACTGGTGGGAAATAAAAATGGAAAATTATTTTTGGTTTCCGAGAACGACGGGACCATTTTAAATACTTTCAATTTGGATGGCCAAGTTTTTTCTTCACCCGTTATGTCATCTAACGGTTTGATAGCTGTCGGTTGTCGTGATAACCATTTGTATGTTTTAAAAATGGAATAAATTTTATTATTTTATGAAAACAGTGCGAACGATTTTTATTTTGCATAAAAATCTGCATTTAAAATAAAAGTTTATGCTATCATTGGCGCCCGACCTATCCTAGCTGAAATGAATATTTAAAGGTAAAGGCCAAAAAAGACAAGAGAGCCTAAAAGTCGGCTAAAACAGTGGCGTGCCAGGGGGGAGGGCGGCCGCCCCCCCCCCCCGAAATCCGGCGAAGCCGGATTTTTTCGTAAGGGTGGTTTAAATTTTAAATTTTAGGGGAGAAAAATTTTTTTCTTTTATATTAATACAGAAACCTTCCTGATGCCTTCCAAAAGCATAATAGTCAAAAAACCAAAATTTCCCCGCTACGCGGGTAGTTTATATTGACAATTTATCTTAGTTTTTGATTTCAGATCGATTATCCCGTTCAGTAGTTAAGGCATACATGTTTAATAAAACTACTATAAACACTATTATCCTTTTATTAACGTTTTAAACACATGTTTTAAATGTATAGGTATAAAAAAACCTTAAATTTTGCAATAAGTATCATCTGGAATTAAAATTTCAAGTGTATTTTAGCGCCTTAAATTAAAAATTTTCTCCCCCGGGGGGAATTCTGCCCCCCGGACCGCCCTGACAAGGGGCTCTGCCCCTTGACCCTGCTGGGGGGTCCTCGCCCCCCAGATCCCCCATTTGTGGGGGGCTGCCGCCACCCAGACCCCCCTTCAGGGTTGGTATTAACCCGCCCATACCGCCCCTCACTCTGAAATGAAATCCTGGGCACGCCACTGGGCTAAGAGGGTATAATTTTCTAGTAGGTTAAAGTAGTGGAATATTTTAAAATCTCTAAAAATACGCATAAAAATGCTAATAAAAAAATCCTAAAAATGAAAAAAAAATTGTAAAAGAAGAGTAAAAAATATGACTTAAAAATATAATAATTTTTTAAGTTAGTTTATCCAAAAACAAACTTTTGAAAATTTTTGAGAGTAAAAAAATTTAGCAGGAGAAAAGGATGCAGGGTTTCCAGTGAGTCAGCGAAGTCAGAGAGAGCACCCGTGAGTCAGGGAGAATTTTCCTTTTTAGGACATCAAGTATAGGGTTTTTAATAAACCCAAAAACAAAATTATTAAAAAATTTTGCGCCTACGGCGCCACTTATTTATCTCTTTGTTTACTTTTTTCAATGGATTCTAAAAAATAATTTAAATTACTTTTTATTGTTACAGATTGTTTGTTGTACTGAAATACGCTTTAACTACAATTTATAACAGAACAGGGATATTTTTTAACATATTGATCCAATTTGTGATCTATTTATTTGTCTAAAATGGTTAGCTAGGAAAAAAATCATATGCTCTCTGGCCACTGGGAGGTTTATACGGCTGCGGCTTTCTTTATATGGTTTCCAGATAGTAATCTTACCGTTTTTTCCAGGTTAAAATTCCAAAACTGTCTTGGACTGAAGCATAGATGAACAAGGAGGGTAGGGCAGGGGTCCACCTACCCCCAGCCTCGAAATTTCGCCCCCCCCCCCCCAGAAAAAAATTCAGGGCCCCCCGCTCCCCCCTCGAAAAGTAAAGTAGAATCATGTTCTTTACAATCAGGCACCAAGTAAAGTACCCGATTATAGTCTGTAAAGAAAATTTGCCATTTTCTGCTAATTTCCGTTCGTTTGAAACGAGTGGTATTGATTTTTGTAAAAAATGCTATTTCCCCTCCTCTGCTGGGCTTAATTCGCGAAGTGAGAAAGTTGCTAGCGATTTTATTCAAATTCCATTATTCAAAAGAAAACTGACAGTTTAAATTCGTTGCTATTAATCAGATCTGTGCACTGCCCCTCTTCCGCCCCCACGGTTTTATTGGGGGGTGCAATTCCAAAACGGGAGGGGGACAACTTTTTTGGATTGGGGAGGGCAAGCAGGGGAGAAAAAAAAGAAGAAAAGGGACAAAAAAGTGAAATTAAGGTAAAAAAAAGTATAAACTGGCTTAAAATGGCTTGAAATAGACTAAAAACTGCAAAAATTTTGCGATGATGGCGTCAAAATAGGTAAAAAATGCCGCATTAATTTTTGGGTACTTTTTTCATTTTTGGGCCGGTGGAAAATCCTCCAATAAAGGGATGTATTTCCAGACCGTGCACAGGTCTGTATTGTTGGAGTGTCAAAGCTAAAAAATTGTTGAGCTGATTTATTTACCAATTTAAGTAACGCAGACCTATGCACTCCCCCCCGGGGGTTTTATTGAGGGGGGCAATTCCAAAACGGGGAGGCAACTTTTTTGAAACGGGTGGGGCAAGAGAGGGAGAAAGAAAAAGAACCTTAGGGAAAAAGGGACAAAAAAGCTAAAATAAGGTAAAAATAGGTCTAAAATCGCTTAGAATGCATTGAATAGGCTAAAAACGGCAAAAAAATCGCGATGGTGGCGTCATTATAGGTCAAAAATGGCGTCATATTTTTAGGGTTCTTTTTCATTTTTCGGCGGGGGGGGGGCAAATCCTCCAATAAAGCGGGGAGGGGGCATTTCCAGACCCTGCACAGAGGTCTGGTAACGTATTTTATATTTCCAAAACTAGCTGGCGTATGTTAATATTCCCAAAACTCAATATGTTTTTAAGTTTTAAATTAATAGTTATTTAAACTCAAAAGATTAATTTTTTTTGCCTGAAAATTAGACTTAAAAAAAACTTTATTTCTATTTTTAGCCAAATACAGTTTTCGTTAGTGAAATTTTTATTTACAAAAAACCTGTTTTATCTATTACGAGCTTATTTACACTGAAATAATAGTTAACATGAAAATCAAACATTAAATTAAAAAGTTTTGTTATTCCCGGTATGTTGTTTAAAGTTAGAAACTATATTTTTTAATTTATGTCGTTTCTGGTCATGATAGACCACGGTAGTTAAAGGTGCAGTATACTAATTCATGGTGTATTTATTTTGCGTTTTAATTAATATTAATCTATGTTTTAGGTCACATTGAGAAAAAAATTGTATTACACCAAAAATTTATTCCCAACGGTAAACGAGTTATTAACAAGAATACTACTTAGTTATTTCCAATCTTGTTTTTTATACACCATTTTTTAAAAGAAAACTTTTTGGGTGGATAATAATAAAACTTAAAAGATATCATGCTAGGGTAACAAAAACCTTTAGTTTTAAATTTCTTTAAATTCTTAAGTATTTGATAAGTACTGTCATTTTCAAAAAAATTTTATTTTGTGAGTATACACTAACTGAACCAAGAAC
>JASAMX010023729.1:0-11440 GCA_030248175.1 Microlaimidae sp. YZB2_3 | reverse complement strand
AACAATGGATTCAATTAAGCACCAAAAATGATTGCTTCTTAAAGATTTTTTAAACATAGTTTTGCAAAGTTGCGATAGAGCCCCCATCGTCAACAAATACTCACCAATCTTCATTCCAAGCTTCTGGAAAATATTTTTTAAATTTGGACACATGTAATTTGCCACAGCCGTATAGAAGAATCCTTTGTAATTTACTCCCACCAACTAAACAAATCTAAAAACTTGGCTCTCGCCAGGTCAGGACAAATGTTACGTGATGCCATGTACACATTTAACGCAAAAACAAAATAATTTTGATCTATTTTATTCTCCAATTTTAATGTATACTTTTGTTTATGATAACTGCAATTAACTTTGAAACTTTTAAATTTGTAGCTGTTACCATTGATTCCACAAATTTATTATATTGTCTGGTGCTACTTTACAACATTTATAAAAATTTTATTGTTCAAATACACTAATACACAGTTTAATTCTATCACATTTTTTGGGCGTAGCCAGGAGGGTGGAAACCTAAGACCCCTAGGCTTCCTACTAAGAAAAATTTTGGGAATTTAAAAGGGTCATTTTTTTGCGTTTGGTTCCTGGTTAACGCTTCATCACAATTCACCTTATTTCAAAAGCTAACTGGAATTTTTATGGTTCTAAAAGAATCAAACACCCAATAGATGTGTTTTTTGGAGGGGGGAGAAAAAATGGATCCATCCGGCACTTAAAGCCAAAATTAGGGACTCCCTCCCTTCTGAATTCAAGAGTATTAAGGCTTACCTTCTCTAGCTAAGCCGATCTGCCTTTCCCCATCCAATCTAATTTAGAAGCATACTTTTTATAATTTACTGTCAAAAACAATTTTTTGTAAAAAAAATTTTGGAAAAAACCTAATAGCCTATTTTAGTCTATAAAATGATATAATAAGTCTAAAACACTTAAATTACTGATTTAAGAAAATTTTGTTAAAAAATGGAACCTCCCTGACCCCCTCTATAAATTTGAAATCGACAAACTTGGGTTCAATCCCTATCCTTTTGGTAGTTTAAACCAAATTTTGCAATCGAACGACCGAAAGCACTCAAACGGTATTTTTTCGTGAATTAGGAGGCATTTAAATGAGGAATTCGGTGTTTTTTCAGCACTAAACTTTTTTGTAATCCATTCGCAGTATCGATATGCTTTGTCGAGTTTGGAACAAAAATTTGAGATGTCTTAGCGAGTTGGATTTTCAACAGTAGTTAACGTCATGGCAAGTGCTTGAAAAATTAATTTTTTGGAGTCTAAGCATATTCTAGCGACAAAGTTCGAGCGAAAATCGTAATCTAATCGGAAAATTTCAGTGTGTTGACCTATTTCAGTCATTCGAAGGTTTTTAAAATTGTTCTTTATCCATTGTTTGTTGTTTAGAAAAATTTCCTGAGTTGAATCTGCTTTTCTTAAATCTTTTTCATATTCATTAAATAGTTCATCCAATGATTTACGCTTATTACTATTCTTTTTTTATTATATTTAAAGCCTTTTTTGTTTTTAGATTTTTAATTAAATAACGTGTGCCATTTCCGGCCCACCGGTGTGCCTGAACTGTGGGTGTCATTAGTACCAAAGCTAAGGCTAAAGTGTTTTAGTACTAAAGGGTTTTTTGGGCTTAGTACTAAAGCTAAGGCTCGGCTAAACTGAAATTAGCTGGCAAAAACTCAGCAAAAGGTATTCAGCAAAAACAAAAAGCAAAAACTCAGCAAAAGCCCGGCAAAACGTTAGTTTTTGCCGGGAAAATGACAAATTACCAAAAAATAGTAAGTGTTTCCACCAAACAAAAATATGACTATTTATTGAGATTTCTATCAATGAAAGGGGGTAAAAGGTGAATCCCCTTCCACCCTTTAATTTCAAAATTTTGAACCCCCCTCCTAAATAAAAATCGAGTTCTCTCCAAAAAATTTTTTATTTTTTTTAACCTGACTCCCCATGAGAATTTTAAATCAAACGCTACCTGAAATATTTTGTTTTGAAAACCAGACACATCCCTACCCTCTTCCAGAATTTAAAATTTTCCATCCACGGTCTACCCCCTTAAAAAGCCAGTACGGAAGGGCCCCTTAGAACCTCCCTCCCAGAATTTAAGATGCAATCCACCCCAGGTAACCAAACACTCAAACCCTCCCGCCCCTTAGCTGCTAAAACTATGCTCACCTGAAGTTAAAAGTACTATATTTTTAGTTTAAATGTGACATAAGGGAGTTATTTGAGCAATAATGCTAGTTAAAACAATTAAAGCGACTTTTGGTTTAAATCTGTTGTGAGTATGGGGTTTTATTTTTTTGTATTTCTTTTTTGTTTAAGCATTAGAAAAGACTGAATTTTTTGCTTTATTGAAGTATTTTTTTGAGTTTCTGAGTGCTTAATGTTAAAATAATCTCATATTTACTATATGATGACGACATTTTGGGAAGTTTATTATTCAGGTGTAAGCGTTTTTTATAATAAAAAGTGTCGGTTAAAAGTGCAGTACCGAGTCAAACTTTTTGTCTTCGATTTTTATGATTTTTTGTGAAAACGTCACCCCTGCCCCCAAAAGGCCACAAAATTTTTTTTGCTAAAATATCTTTATGGGTTTAGGAGATATGACCCCCCCCTGAAATCGCGTTTTTTGAAATTTTGTACTTGAAGGATTTTCAATGAGTTAAAATTTAAAATTATAGGCGTTTTACTAAAAAGCGGCTACTTTCTACTTTCATTTGATACCTTGATTGTTAAGATGGGTACAGTTTTGTTTAGATATTACGTTTTCCGTAAACAAAAACCATCGATTTTTTCGTTAAAAACACCAAACCAAGGCAGTGATTTGATCAAGTTTGCCCAACATTTTTGCCTACAAAATTATTTTAGCGAAATAAAATATTTCGCTAAAATTTTTTTTCTTCGTATTTTTAGCGAAAAAATCGCGGGTTTTTTTGTACGGGAAACGCAATATCTTGAGAAATACTGCTCCAATCTTAACAATCAAAGTATTAAATTAAAGTAGAAATAGCCGCTTTTTTTAGTAAAACAATTATAACTTAAATTTTTTTACTCATTTACAAATCTTTCAAGTACAGAATTTCGAAAAAACGCGATTTTGGAATGTCATATCTCCTGAACCACCAAAGATAAAAAATATGTGGGCTATTGGGGGCAGGGGTAAAATTTTTACAAAAAAATAATCATATTCGAAGACAACATTTTTTACTTGGTACCGCACCTCTAAATGTTTTGTTGTTAAATATGGATTTTAGAAAACATATTCTTGATACTTAACGATTTTTGATGGCTATTTACATTTAAAGCTAAAAGTGCAATACAGTTAAAAAACCAACTTTAAAACTGTAAAATTAACCCTAAAAATAATATTTTTAAAATATAAAATTAAAACCTGATGCAATAAACGTTAAAAACGTTTTAATGTTAAGTTTTTACTGTAAACTTAGCAGTGCAATGCCAAGAATTACCTTAAAAAGGGGATAATTTTTAAAATTATAGAACATGTCCATATTTTTCAGTTCGGCAAAAGCTAAGGCTAAAGTGCTTTAGTACTAAAGCTAAGGCTAAACGATTTTTTGACCTTTAGTACTAAAGTTAAGGCCCGGCTAAAATGAAATTTCCCGGCAATGCACACCGGTAGTCTGAACTGGCACACCGGTGGGCCGAAAATGGCACACCGGTGTGCCCGAACTGGCACACCGGTGTGCCCGAACTGGCACACCGGTGTGCTTGAACTGGCACACCGGTGGCCGGAAATGGCACACGGTGTGCCAAAACTGGCCCACCGGTGTGCCAGTTTTGCGTTACGTTGGAACCAGCATAGTAGCAAAAGTTTGTACTGAGTGCTACATTCTTCTCTATATATATTATGTATTCTTGCTTTTAATAAATAATTGGAAATATTTGTTTCAATTTATATATTGTACATTAAAAAAATCATTTATGCTTTATCAAGAATACATAAAAATTAATCAATATTAATTTAATTTTCATTTATTTTTGGCCTTATATAGAATTTTGCTCACTTTTTATTTTATTTTTTATTCGCCCATTTAATTTTCATTTTTTTGGTTGGAACTAAAATATTAACTAAAAAGTTTTTTTAAAATTTTTAATTCCTTTCTGCAAGTGCTTATAAATAAATGCATAGTGTGGAATAATTTACAATTTGTTGAATAATCTACATGATAATTTTTCTACGTAATACAGTGGATTATTTTACATGATAATCGCGAATTTGCAAGCAAAAAACAGCAAACGTAAAACTTTTTGATGATGTTTTTTTTACGTAATGTTGTCACATATTCAACAATTTTTTTGTTGAATCCAACGTATAAATTATTTTTTACATGTTAAAACATCAAATATTTTTAATAATTTGAATTATTTGACAGTATTATGTAAAAAAATTTGCTATATGCATTTGCGTTTAAAATTTTTTACTTTGCAAACTTCGAACTGCAAAAACTGTGAACGTAAAATACTCAGATGGGGTTTTTTGTTGCATCAGACGTATAAATTATTTTATAGGTTAAAACCTGAAATATTTTAACTAATTTGAATTATTCGACAGTAGTATGTTGAAACACTTTATTTAGGAGTTTTACGTTCGTAAATTTTTTTGAAAATCATGAAAAATCTACACTTTGAAATAATCTACCTACAATACGAACAACTGTTTAACACACAGCCGAACATTCTCTACTCTGATGCATTTTGGTAATATGTGGAATGTAGATTTTCCGCCAAATAAAAATGCCAGACAAAAACAACTTTCGGTGGATCACTTTTGAACCTTACAACAACTCTCAGTGGATTGCTTCGAAGTTAAGCTGTTGTTTTTTATCTTCAGAAAAAAAAATAAATAATGTTCGCGTCATATGTGGAAACTTTAATTTTAGAAAGCGGGCAAAATCAACAAGAATATTAATGTTAAAGTCTTCCAGGCTGAAATTAAGTGCATAACCACACTTCATCAGGAAGAAATAAAGAATAAACGCGCAAGCGGAAAAAACTTGCCAGTGGTTATGTAACCAATTGTAATTTATATAGTTGCGTCTCATTTTACTCTACACGTGATATTTTTGCAAAGAACGAGTGGTCGGTTACTTGAACACCTTGCTAGTTTCACCCTGTTGGAATTTATCTTTAATTTATATTAAAGGAACGAGAACAGAACCTTGTGGAAGAAACACATCTGCTGACCTGGTATGTAGAGGACATTTCATTTTTTTGTTTTTTACTCTATAGTATTTTACAACTGAAAACGTTTCAATTTACGTATTTAATAAAAATTTTTTTCAAATACTATATTCTTCAAGTTTATATAGTAGTTTTTGGTGTAAAAAAACATGTGCCAAAGGCCTCTAGCAAAATCGAAACACATCACATCCATGTCGTTTGTTGTATTATTTAAAAGTGAAGTCCAACCTTTTATATTTTCTAGAAATTCGGTCATGATTGAACTTTTAGCTTTAAAGCCATGTTTGCGTATAGATGAAATTGTTTTACAAAAAATTAACAGTATTTAAATAATCCTTAACTAATCCTTCCAATAATTTACAAGAACATAAGATAAGAGGTGTTGGATGATAGTTTGTTTTACTAATTCTAGCCCGCCTTACTTGGTTAATATATAAAAACCACCTAAACATGTAGGAAACCTACCAAAAATATAGAAAACCTGCCTAAAAAAACAAAAAAAAACTTCTGAAAAATACGGAAAACCTACCTAAAAGTAGAATTTTTACAATTTTTTTGCTCTCCTTCCTTTCTTTTTCCAAATCTCGATTTATTTCGTGATTCCTAGCGCGAGCTTTCGCGCGGTGACTTTCTCGATGCTCCATACAAGGAATCAATCTAGAAAAACAAAGCAAAAAATAAAAATGTTTTCAAGACAACATACTTGATTTAAACACAGCTTTAGTTTCGGTTATACACTCTGTACTATCAATCAATCAATCAATCAATCAATCAATCAATCAATCAATGTTTATTTGTCAACTCATATTTATAGACAACAATGCGAATAGAATAGAATTTATTATTATGTTGCAAAGGTTATGGTTACAAAACATACTTACAATACAACATAAATAATACAAAAAAAACACATACACAAAGTTAACCAAAGTAAAAAGTTAATACTTAATACATTACAAACACTAAATGATATTTAAACACAAAAACAATTTAAAAGCTTAGAATAAGACAAAAAAAGTGTAAGCACGCCATATTAAAAATTATACAAGAATAATAAGACCAAGCAAGAATGATAAAATTAGGAACTTGGGCATGAAAAAAATTTATTGCAAAAAGTAAAGCCAAAAGATTTATTTGGTTTGTATTCGATTTTATTGTGCAAAAAAGTTTCTAATTTTTTGGCGAAAAATATTTATAGACTTAAAAAAAAACTCTGTCTGAAGGTAATCTGTTTCAAACTTTTACAATCCGATTTGTAAAAAATATTTAAATATGTCAAGTCTAACTTTTTGCATATTTAATTTTAGATCATTAGAGCAAGTACTGTTTTTGTTAAAAACTAAAAATTTATCAGTTAAAATTTCCACTAACTTATTTATTAGTTAGAAAGTAAAGTTACAAAGTAAGACATCAGTTCAAGCTCTATGGATTTCAATAGTTTCAAGCTTGTTTTTTTAAACGGGTTTCATAGCGTACATATGGAAAACCACATCTTTTATACAATCGTCTAGTAAAAGTTTGCTGGACTTTTTCAAGACGCTCAATGTTTGTTTTTAAATAAGGATTCCATAAAGACTCCAATTCAAGAAGGGGTCGAATAAAAGAGGTGTAACCTAAGAGCAACGCAGACATGTCAGTAGTACGAAAAGCGCGAAAAAGAATAGCAATCCTATTTTGCGCCTTAGCTGCAATAGAGGAACAGTGCGGAGAAAATTTTAGGTTAGAGTCAATTAAAACACCTAAATCACGTATACATTCTTTACTATCAATTTCTATACTGTTAAGCTTATATTTACATTTAGGATTTTTATAACCAAAATGAATGACATTACATTTATTTATAGCAATGTTAAGTTGCCATTTGAAGCCCAGGAGCTAAAATTGTCTAGGGTTTTTTTGAAAATTTTTATGGCTTGTGTGCTCAACAATTATGGAATAAAATTTGGCGTCGCCAGCAAACAGCTTGACAGACGTTTTGGAATCGAGACAATCAGCAAAATCATTGATATAAATTAAAAATAGTAGTGCGCCATGGACACTGCCTTGGGATACACCGCTAGTGACATACACATAACTAGATGATACAAAATTTTCGCAAGCTTCAGGAGAGTTATCATTTAAAATTACCTTTTGCCTACCGTTTGTTAAAAAACTTGAAATCCAATTTAATAGTTATAATCAATTCCATAAGCCTTGCCAAAAACTTTGGGTGACTGACCGATTCAAAGGGCTTGGAAAAGTCTATGTACATGGTGTCGATAGATTTTTTATTTTCAATAGCTTTTAGCCAATCAGAAAGTGTATATAACGGCTGCAAACCGACTGACTTACGTTTGAGAAAACCGAACTGATCTAGGTGAATTAGGTTTTTTTTTTAAGTAGACTAATAATTCGTCAACGATTATGTTCTCCATCACTTTACACGTTATGCAGGTTAGTGAAATTGGGCGGTAATTTTAGCGTTGACTACTAGCACCCTTTTTAAAAATAAGTCAAATAAAAGGCATCTTTCCATGCTTCAGGGACAGTTCCTGATAGCATGAATAATTCAAAAATTTTGGCTAGGGGCCCCGAAATTGTAGTGGAAATATTTTTTAGATAAATTGCTGGAAGTTGATCTGGGCTTTGTGCCATTTTATTTGGTAATTTTTTAAGTTTACGTTCAACTAAACCAACGGGAAAACTAACAGAAAATTTATCATCATTATTGCCCACTCTTTTTGGAAAGTACCGTATAAACTTGTTTATTAGTAAAAACGCTACAAAACTATTCATTAAATAAATTACATTTTTCAACGTTATTAACACGCAAGGAACCATGGTCTTTTTTATAGAACCTATATCACAGGTTTTAAATCCAAACTTTTTATTGGTAAAGCGGAAAAAATTAGTAAAATCTCACTACTTTAAAAGTTTCTTTTTCAATAATATCGTGAAAGATTTTAAGAGCATCTCTATATTGTTGGTCACATTCAGCCCAATTGTTTTTTAACTCGGGCTTAAGCCTAGATCTTCTATGTAAGTTACGCTCTTTGCGTTTGAAACGTAAAATAAAATGTGGATACCTAAACTTTTTAGGTTTTAAAAGTTTGATCGGTACGTATTTTTTAAATAAATGTTTGTTTATATACATAAATTTTTGGTATAAATTATTAATATTTTTAGACTGTGATATAATATCTCCACAGTTTATTGTCTTGAGTTCATTACAAATGGCTGTAAAATCAGCTGATTTAAAATCGCGGTAGTGACGCAAAATATGCGGTTGAGTGTTTAAAGAGAAAGATAGGTTAAAATGAATCATATTGTGGTCACAGGAGGAGGTGAAGGGTTTTTTACAAGAAATTTTTGAAATTATGTTATTTTGGTTAGACAAAATGATATCTAGCAAACTGCCACTTGAATGTGTTTTAAAGTTAACAAATTGACTAAGATCGTTTTCAATGACCGAATCTAAAAATGCATTTTGAGAAATATCACGGTTATTTACATTGGAGATATCCCAATTAATATTTAGACAGTTGTAATCTCCCGCGAACACGCACGGTACATCATCAAGACAAATAAAGTTGATTAAGCTACACAAAAGCTCAGTATAATGAAACTCAAATTCACGGCACGGTATGAAAATTTAGGAGGTCGATATTGGCTAATAATACGTACCAACGTACTTTATCATTAGTGATGTTTGTCACTTTATCATTACTTCAACAGCTATACTTTCACTGCTACTGTATTTATCTGGTATATAAATTTTCGTGGCTTTTATTTGTTTTTTTTTTGACAATATACGCACTCTACCACCTGATTTTATTTGTCTGTCTTTACGAAAAACGGTGTATGTATTGTTACAACTTATAAAGAATCTGGAACACTGTTATCTTATCAAGTTTCTGTTATACATATTATATCGTAATGGTTTTGAGAGATCAAAGCAAAAAGTGAATCCAACTTGTTTTTTAAACTCGAGCGTTAAAAAAAGAGCAAATCGTACCTTTGCAACTGTCCTATGCTAAATTTTGGTTGCGCGATAACACTAGGTAAAGCAACAAGGTTTGCTTTATCGAATTTGGGAGAGGCTGGAACCACCTTCTAATCCTCCGGCAACAAATCCTGATGCTTTACAAAGTAGTGTTGTAAAAAGTATTGATTTTGGATGATTTTAAGTAAAAGTAAAGGTAATTTGAAAATTTTTAATTTAAGTAAAGTAAGAGTAAAAGTAATATGTGATTTTTTAATTTAAGTAAAGTAAAAGTAAAAGTAATAGTCGAAATTTTATATAAGTAAATTAAAAGTAAAAGTAAGGCCTATTTTTTTAAGTAAAAGTAAAAGTAAAAGTATAATAAAAGTAATTTTGAAACGGAGCAAAACACCGGTTTTCGAAGCTCCAGAGCTCTGTTCTAAAGTTTTTTTGCTAATTTTATGTATAAATTATCATTTTAATAAGGTTTTTAGTCAAAATAAATGGTTTTAGCGTGTTAGTGGCTTAAAAAATTATCTTCTACCATTCACTTCACAACAAGCCCATAGGAAATCTACCCATTGAAATCACTTAAATTATACTTAAAATAATTTAAGTATTTGCAGTGGAAAATCCGAGTAAAAGTAAAAGTAAAAGTATTTGAAATTTGAAAAGTCGAGTAAGAGTAAAAGTAAAAGTAATTAAAATTTTAAAAGTCGAGTAAAAGTAAAAGTAAAAGTAATCCAAAATCCGTTACTTTTATTACTTTAAGTAAAAGTAAAAGTAACTTTTTACAACACTATTACAAAGTGAGATACGCATTTTTGTTTGATCAATACATCTCGTTTTTCATAAAGACCTTTTATTATAGATTGAATTTATATACGACAATTGGCACGCAAAGTAAATGCAGCTGTAAATGTCGAAGAAGAGTTTGATTTTTTGTGCAGCGAAAAATTCTCCAAAGTACAATCTTCATTCAAGAAATAGTGTAAATTGACAGTTACTTTCGTTACAAACACTATATGAAACAAAAAAACCTATATAATAAACTTGTTACTTATAGTTAGAGATCTACACAACACGGTAAGGACGGCTCTTGAATCTGCCTCCGGAGGACTGAAGGCAGGTAGGAGGTAGATAAAACTGTCTCGGAGGCAGGTAGGAAAGAAGCGGGGTGAAGGCAAATAAATTTAGAATGGAGACAGGTAAGTAGAAGATTGGAGGTAGGTTGGCAGCAGCAAAATTTGCGGTGAAGGCAGGTAGGAGGCAGGAAAAATCCGGTTTTCCCAGAAACAATAACCTATTAGCCGAAACTAAGTCATAAGTTTAAATTTCGTAAATAAAACCAAACATATAATTAATAAATTTGCTTTAAATAAATTAAAAAAATAGATACGTTGAAAATTAAAAATCGTACTAAAAAGATACACAGAAAAAGTTGATTGATAAAGAAAAATTTGCATACGTCGAATCAAATGATTTACACAACTTAAAAACAATTGAACAAACAAAATTTTTGAATGTGTACGTTAAATAATAACGTAAAATGTTGTACGTATTGAAAACAATCTTTGCTAACATTGTTTGCGGAAGAATATCGCTCTGCAATTGGTCGGGGGGAAAGTTTTGCGAGCGAAAAATATCTCGTTCTCCACTAAATGTAGAGATATGAAATTTACATATGTTCTTGACTCTACAGAAATGAAAAAATACCGGAATTAAAATAAGACAATCCAATAAACAAATAAACAAACAAAAAACATTTGGTTTGGGCTCTAAAGTAGATTATATTTTTGTTAGGTGCTACAGATTGCTATAGGCTGTCGGCTAAAATACAAAATATCAAGTTGCATTTAATTACCTTTATAGATTTTTAGAAATTTGGGAGTTAGTTTTTTTTCTGTTAGAAAAATTTACGAAAGCAAAAATTTCCCGGTAGCAGCCAGATAAAAATGTATTTCACAATAAAACCAAAGTTATTAGTGCTTAATTTATTTTTCTAATATTTTTTATTTAGTTTTTATATTAATTAAAAACGTGTGTCAAGGCGTCGTCAAATGTGGGTCGTCAATGACAAGTTCCTTTTTTAAACAATGTTAAAACAGTTATTTAATCGCCACAATAGGATAAAAAACTGACAATTGCAGGACGATATTCTTCTCGCTAACAATGTTAGCAAAAATTTTCCTCAATATGTACAAAAGTTTTTACGATATTACTTAGCGTGCAAATTCAAACAAAATTTTGTTTGTTTGATTGTTTTGA
>JASAMX010023727.1:0-15584 GCA_030248175.1 Microlaimidae sp. YZB2_3 | reverse complement strand
AACTCTAAAATTTTAAGTACGTAACTCTGGAATCTCACGTAATTGAGAAGAAGGTCTGGAAAGTGCGCTCGAATTTGTTAAATCCTGTTGATTCTTAGAAAAATAGGTAAACGTATTATGATTGATTTGAGTATCATATTGTATGTCCAATCACCTGGAGCAAACCTTGCTCATGCATGTTAAACGTCACCGTATGCAAATTAATTATTACGTGAGATTCACAAATTACGTAATTAATCAAAAATTTAAAGTAGGTAGTTACTTACTTACATTTTGTTTGTAATAATTTGTAAGTAGAGACTAGAAAAATATTTAATGTTTAAAACCAATGGTTTACCCGTTTTTTTGTAAAGCCTTCAACATTGCACAGCTCGTAGCAACCCTCAGTTATAAGTTCATGTTTCTGACAGCATTGCAGCATTTGTTCATTAGCTGATAACTAAAAAAATATATTAGTATAATATTAGATAATATAAAAATGCAAAATATACTGCCTTATTTTTGAAACTGAGTTTCAATTTCTTTGACCATTATATTTATCTTGCAATCTTTTTACCACCTGGAAAAAATTTGTAAAATTTTATCGCAAAACCAGGATGCTTTACATTTACAAGCTTTAAATTTTTTTAATTACCAACCTTATTTCGTAAAGAAGCATTTTGCTTTGTACAAGTGTTCGCTGCACTATCAAATCAGTTTTTTCCCGCAACACCCGCGCACATCGCTTCAACTACGGGCAACAGTTTGCCATAGGATTCTAACCTTAACTTATCTTAGAAATATAACTATCACAACTAGAAAGTTGATTAATATTTTTTCATAAATCTTATAGACATTCGATATCTTTAAAAAAAGTTACAAAAAAATTCTACGTATTCTAAATATTTATTTATCACGTCATCAGTATATTACTTACTACATAACATTACAAAATTTGAGTCAACGGCCTCGTCGCCACGAAACAAAAGGCCCGTCAAATTAGATGCATTTCATTGTAGTATTTTTAAAATAACCACAAATAATAAAACATCTATTCCAAATTTACTGATTATATATATATAATAAACAATAGTCAAAATTACATAAATGTTTCATTGTTTTAATAATGTCTACAGTTTTTCATAAAATATATTGTTTATTTTCTTACAAATTTTAATTTCGCAGCGAGACCGTGGACTCAAAATTATTTTTATACTAAGTAAGTCCATAAAAAAACTTTTTGTTTTAAGTTTTTCAAAATGTTTACGTTACTATTTCATTAATTACTGTAAGCCTTTTCACAAGTTTAATAATCAAAGTATCAAATTAAAGTAGAAAGTAGTTTTTTCTGAGAACATATTTTGTTATTTAAATTTTAATACCCATTGAGCAATCTTTCAATCACTGAATTGTCGAAACAAAAACGTTTTTGGGGGCTCATATCTCCTGAACCAGTGGAGATATTTTGATAAAATTTTATTGTGGGCTACTTCTTGGGGGCAAGGGCAAGGGATTTATAAAAAATCAGAAAAATTGAAGACAAAAATTTTAACTTCGCACCGCACCTTTTAAATAAACAATATAGTTTATCTGCCAACAAGTTATAGATTAGTAAATATATGCACATCCCCTACGAAAAAATCCGTGTCTAAGAAATTTCTCACTTTCCTCCTGGGTTGAGGCTGGGAGCCCTTCCACTTGTTTTGCGACGAGTTGATTCTGTAGTTGTTCTGCGGTTGGAATTTGTAATTGCTCTGAGGCTGGAGTCGGTAGTAAGTGCGGCGGGCCTGGGGCTGGTGGCGGGCCGGGCCGGGCCAAGCCGGACCACCCGTCGGCGTCCAGCGGTACTGAAACAGTCCAGGTCTGAGTCGGGGTCTCAATTGCTGGACTTGACCGGTCGCCATCGCGAAAAAACAAACGACAACCGATATCCGCATCAGTTGCGAACGCATTTCAGTTTTACAATAGCGGTTCATTGGAAATTTTTAGGATTTTACCCTGAAATCTGTAAAACTAGCAACCTCGTGTTGATAGTGTATAGTTAAAAAGCACAACACAATTAACTTTTTTTAGCTTCGAACGCGTGATAATAAATGTCAGCAACGGTCGTATTAGCAGAAAAACGGTGTTTTAAAAAAAAACTCATTGCTGCATTTTTAGTTTCAACCCAAAAAAAACTACGTTCGCAAAAAAGACGTGCAAAAAATTAATAAAAAACATTTTGCAATTTTGCAATACAATAAAAACATAAGTATTTTAATTGTGATGGGTTTTTAAAAGATTTTTTTGTTTAAGGTTTACATTATAAATATTAAAATTTTCTAAAGCCTGAATACTTTTTCAAAGAATTTTTAACGATATGTGAAAACTGTTTTTTTAACTTGTAAACTGAATATAAAAATTGTGCAAATAAAGAGTTATGAGAAAAGTAAAAATAAAAATGAGAAAAGTAAAAAACTCTTTCTTAAATTCTAAATTATTACTATTAAATAAAAAATATTTAATTGTAATTGTGAAATTACATACAAATATTAAAGTGGACGGACATATGATGCACTTCACTTTAGCAACTTTAAATAAACCAATTTGTAATTGATAGAATCATAAAAGTTTTATATTCTAAAATCAAATTAAATCGATATCCTTGTTAAGTAATCAAATTCTTGTTTTACCTGGAGCCCCAGGTATCTTCCAGATTTCGAATGTTTTAATAAGATCAATTTTCTGCATAACATTACAACAAGTTTCTAGCAAATCTTGTGTAATAACTTTTTTAATATGCCGACAAACAACGATATTTCACAAAAAAATTAGATTAAAAATTTTAAATTCTTAAAGCAATAAAATTTACGAACAAACAAATTTATTTATAATTCAATTTTTTATGTATTTTAAAAGCGAAAAAACGGTATGTAAAAATTTTTGTATAAAAACAGGCTTACAAATAAAATATCGAGTTTAGTATAATATATGTATGTACTTAAAGCCAGTGAAATCTGCGTAACCGAGTTTTTTAAATAAAAAAAAGTTGGAAAAAAGTTGTAGTGTTTACGCTTGTTTGCTTAGGCATAGGATGGGTGCAGTCTACAGAACATGGAAGTATTACTTAACTCAGCAAAAACTTTTTTTTAAATCGAGAGCTTAGGCTTTTTTGAGTTAAAAAGTACCTTTTCACAATAAGCTGGGCATTATTTAGTAAGTTATAGAAGAAAGTTTGACAGCTGATCACACTAAATTTGAAAATCGCAAAATTTTTATTTTTTTTTTTTACATTTTCTTTTTAACAAGAATTTACTTTGTCAATTTAAGAGGTTAATCAAAGATTTTTTAAATTAAATCAAATAAAATAAATTGTTTGTTCTAGCAAACACACATCATCACTTATCATCAAGATCAATATAATAACACCTTGTTATTAGCTATCTATTTATTAATTTCACTTTGTTATTTTATATGTTTTCAGCTGAAACATTAAAACATAAAACATTTCAAAGTACAACAAATTTTAAATATCTTTAAAAATAGTTTTTTTAAACAATTTTTGGGTTTTTTATGCGTTTTATTTACCCTTTGAAACATTTTTTACAAATTTTTGGAAACAAAACACAACAACACCCAACAATTTAAAAATAATATTCAAACACAAACCATTTGTTTACAGTTTTTGGCTTTAGCTTCAATACTAGCTAAAGCCCAAAATTTATTTATTTTTCAGTTGTTTTATGAAAAATTCTTGTAGTCGTATTTAAACTTCAGCTTCGAATTATAGTAAGATATTTCAGGTTCAAGACAAGGTTTTTTTAAAGACTTGATAGCGTTGTGCATTTTTAATGTTAATTGCAAATTTTGCTACTGGAAAAAACGAGAACCACCTTGATATTACGGTATGCCAGCACTCAAAGCGTTGAACCCTCAATAAACTGAAATGCCGTCAAATCAAAAACCAAAGTTTTTTTTGCCGAAACCCCTTGAAAACTTTATCTTAAAATAACTTGTCCCAAACGGCCTTAAATTTCTAATAATACGCAAATTTAAATTAATTTCGGTCCATAAATAAACATTTTCTGATTTTAAATAACCGACAAAGCAGTCTATTTCTGATTATTTGGAATGGCAAAACATTACTGAACTTCATTTTTGTTTATTGCATTATTTTTATAATTATTCTAAATGATAAAAATACAAAATAAAAAAAACATTATTACAAAAGTAAATTGCAAATCGACGAGTCTATTTATAGGCACCTTGCACTGGAACTCGGTTTATACATGAAGTATGCAATAAACATAGCGAGTCACCATAATGGATAATTACCGTATCTCCTACTTATCTTTTGTAGTATGCAGATCAACCGATCGGAATTTCGCGCGCTTTCGAGGGTTGATCTGCATACTACAAAAGATAAGTAGGAGATACGGTAATTATCCATTATGGTGACTCGCTATGTTTATTGCATACTTCATGTATAAACTGAGTTCCAGTGCAAGGTGCCTATAAAAAAACAAAAAAATGTCATTACATATATCAAATTAATGTGGTTACGGATTTTATGCAAATACAACTGTACTTTGGTTTGTTATATTAGGCGCTTCCACACAGCCTTTGGGTTCAATAACGTAAGTGTTGGAAGCAAAAAATGTGGTTTTTAGACACGTGTTATAATGTTAATTCATTGTAAATCCTACCGGTTTGGAATTTTACAGTGCGTTTGATTTACACCCTTAAATTAATAAATTTCTGTAATTAAAAAAAAACAACCGGAAGTTAACATCAACAGTGCGTGTGTTTTGTTATTTTGGTTTTATTTCCTTCTTTGCTTATCTGAGTATTTATTATTTAGTGTTTTATTTGTTTCAGTGTACTTGATATAATTACTGTGATATCAAAATGTCGTTAAATGAAGTCGATAAATATTTGGTGGACAATATTCATTCTTTTTCACTATAAAGTTTAATGTTTAGCTCGTCAAAGTTTTAATCACAAAATTTAACCTATTGTTTTGTTTAAATTGATCTATAGATCAATTTAAACTTGCAAAAAAGAGTTTTTTGTTTTTGTCTGATGGGGTTTATAATTTGAATGCTGCAATATTTTACATATTTCCACTAAGAGTAGCAAGATACCGGAACTGTTTACCGTTATCGACAGTAACAATTAATAATATAAATGCGTATAAATTGCAAGTTAAAAAAATTAATTTCGATAATTTTTTAAATATAGAAAGCCTTAGGGCATGTGCTCTATGTGCTCTTTTCCTTTATTTGGTATTTGGACATTGCATGTTTCAAAAAGCTAATCTTTATTCTTTATTTTATCATAAAAAATAGTTTATTTTGTATTGAGAAACACTTTTGGAAAACGTCACTTACAGTGTAGCAAACTAAATTTTTGCGTATTAATTTGTGTGTATTGTGCATTCATTTTTTTAATATTTATTTGCTTTTATTTCATAAATGTACTTAATAAAGTTTCAAATAAAAGAATAAAATAAAATAAAAAATGAAAATGCAATATTAACATTCACTTTTGTTCTTTTTTGTTGTTATCATAATAATCTATTGGTATATTTTCTGTAAAGATAATATATGATTCTTTACGAAAGCACAAAATGGTATTGGATTAGCAATTATTAACTAATTATGACAATCATTTTAAGTGATGTTCTCACCCTCCAATACCATAGTTCGGAGGTCCGGCCATTTGAAGCAGAAGAAACTCCGCAGTTCCCCCCATTAAAAGAGCGATTTTTAGCTTATTTAAGCTTGAAATACATTTAAAGTTACTCTGTATGCGTTTTTAAGATTATTTCTAGCGTATTAAATAAGTTTTGAAAAAAAAAATCTGCTAAAAAATTTGACAAAATAATATATGTCTTAAAAGTATACTTTTTAAAATTATTTATCATAATAGTACAAAAAATAGGGCGGAGCTCCGGAGCTTCTAAGGTTGCTCCGGAGCTCCTAAGGTCAGAGCTTACTTCGGAGCTCCGAAGCTCGGAGCTCCGAGGCACATCACTAATTTTAATAGGTTACTTCGTCATTACTAGGCAGAATGAACCATAATTCAAATAAAATATATGGGCTTGTGACTCAAGCAGCTCATTTTAAATTGTAGAATGAGTCACAGTCACGTGTATTCTGTAATGACAATGACTCATTCAGCTGTAATCACGATGATTTAATACTTATAACTAACGACCCACAGCAGTATGCTTGCTTAGCTAAATTTCGTTTGACATTTGTTTTCTTACACAACAATAGACAAACCACAAAAATGGACGGTTGTTGTTATAAACAATAATATTATAACGCTAGGGCGCAATTTTGAAGGATTATATTTAATATAAAACAGCTAAATACCAGTTTTTATGATATTTAATTAGTGCAATCAATAGTACTGCTTATGTTCGGTTACTTATGACGATAGGAGGCGTCCACAGATTATACACAGTCAATAACACTAAAGATAAATTTTATCAGGGTGAAAATAGATGAGTGGAAAAGTAACCACTCGTTTTTTGAGAATATATCACGTGCAGAGAAACACATGACGCCACTAAATAATATTGGTTACATAACAGCTGAATTTTTTTTATAATTTTTTTGCTTTGGGGTTTATTGTTTATTTCTTCCTGGCGGAGAGCGATTAGGCCCTTAATTTCAGCCTGGAAGACTTTAGCTTTAGTATTAAATTTTTCTTCAGTTTTCAGCCATAGCTTTAAAAAATGGTTTAATATCTTGGAAAACCGAATTGATGAATTACATGTGACTGTGACTGCAAACAAAACTTGATAAAAAGCTGCACAGGGAGTAAAAAGGGTATTCAAATTGCGTACGGAGCTGGTTGCGAACTGTGGTAAAAATCCACGATAATTTGAATAAAGTTTTTTTGTTTTCTTAAAATCAGGCAAGAGCGCGGAGCGCTCTTTCCCTTATATTAAATGGGTTAAGTCACTGCGCGGTTAACCGTTGTTGATGGCGTCATCGAAATCAACAAAACCTTTAATGGTTTTTTAGCCAATTAAAAATCTAAACATTTTACATAACTAAAATATTACCCATATTTTTCTGATATTAAAAACCTAAAAACTTTTGCTAAACATACCTGAATTTCATACTAATAAGCTTAATTTGCTTAACTTTTTTTGTTTTTGTTTTTTTTTGGGTCCCTCAAAAATTTTTCATTGTGGTAAATATTTGGAGCTAATTATTTGCACGTAGATGCTAAATTGCCGCCGCACCTGAATTTTATTCTCGTATATGCTCTATTGCCCGTAGTTAAACCTCTGTTCATGTGAAAAACTACCAGTTTTTTCTAAGTTACGCATTAGGTACTAGGGTACTTGTGTGACACTTTTTTTCCTTACTGAATTACATATTAAGTAACTTCATTCAGTAATACACATTCTCTTGTGGTTATTTTACAACCTTTATTTTATTTTTTTACAAACCTGGAAAAACCATTTACAATGGTGTGGTTTTGTTGTTTAAAAATAAACCATCAATCCAGAAAAATCAAGCACAAAACAAAAGTCCAAATAAAGCTAATTTCCAAAAAAGTGATTAAATCAGGTCTAACTAAAAAAATTTAAACAGAAGAAAAACACACTATTTTATATGGTTCTTTCAGGTTCCATACAATTTTACGGAGTTACCCAGACTTAATTTTCGTATAGTATACTGCTAAAATTACATTGAAGTTTTAGATATGAAAATAATTTTATTCATATCATGAGGAGACCATGACGTTTCTTTTAAAATGAGTAAATTTTTTAATGTTTTATATCTTTAATAAATGACATTCAATTTAATGCATTAAAAGGCGGAAATTCTAGCAAAAGACAAAACGAAGTTTCGAAAAAAAAGCCTTATATTAAATGGAATAGTATAAAGCTACATAAGTCTAAAAACTAAATGCCAGAAAAAACAGAAACAAGTCTCTTTAAAACCTGTAAATTAATAACAGATTTTGTGAAATTTTCAGAAAAACAAAACCGAATAAAAACAGTACGTGTAAAAGCTTTAGTTTGCGTTTTTAACCATTAATAAAACTTAATTCACATAAATTTCTCTCAAAATGGATTAACTTTTTATATGAGTTAACCAGCTGTAAATACCACAGTATTAGTTAAGTCACACGTCGTCAAAACGATACAAAAAAAGTATAACGCAAGCGTCACAGTAACCATGAAAAATTTCTGTCAAAATAAGTTATCGCATTGCGCATTAAATTTTGTAATGTATCATTATTTTCGTATAAAGTAAAACATACCGCCATATTAACGGCTTTTAAAAATCAAATATCAAGTTCTAAGTCCAAAAAACATTGAAAAATTCAGATTTAATATAAGGCGACTTTTTCTTTAATGTTTCTATTTATTACATAAAACAAATTAGTTGTCAATGTATTTGTTAAATTAATAAAAATTAATAAAAAAAATTCACTTTAATTTTTTCACAGAAAAAATAACCTGAGCGCAACAATCTCTCCAAATTAGAAATAAGAAATAACAACAAAAAATTTTATCGCTTTATATTATCGGTGTTCATATAGTTGGTAAAACACGTTCGGATCTGATCCAAATGGCGCAGGCAGGACACGTAACTCATGTTCATTTTCGGCAGTGGAGCCGCTCCATTGCACAGGAACACGCAGCGAGAGCTCACACCCGCTCTAGAGCAACACCCCCTCTGATCTTGGTGCTATAAAAACACGATTTTTCAACGGTTTTAACGAAAAAAAACAAACGGTTTTTTAAACGAAAAAAATTAAAAAGAGCGACTGTTGCGAACGCACTTTCCGGACCTCAATTTGCCTTACTTGTGTTTCAAGGATTCAGATGTATACAAGAAAAAATATCAAATAACTGGGTATTTGTTATTAATTGGTTTCTTATAAAAAATGAATATAGTTTAAATAGTGAGTGGTCTTTTATTAATTTTTAATTTGGTAAAGCAATAATATCGATTTAACAATAGACTTTTACACACGCATAGAATGCATATTGATGGAGAAGCATCTAAAACTGAGAACACTGAGAACACTGGAACACGCAGTGATTTGGCAGCTCAAATCGGTTTGGGAACAGCAACCTTGCTAATTTTTGCGCTAAGACAAATTTGCTGAAAGTACTTCTGAAAAAATTTGAAGATCGATTCACAGGCGATCTGTTGTCAATTTTTGCTGGTACAAAAAATCGGACACATTAATAAAAAAAATTTCTTGTGTGTCAAGCATAAAAATGATTTTACAAAAAAAAATTAGTCTTTTTTGAATTTTACAAAATAAAGATAGTTTGACAAAAAAACAACATTTCTTTATTTGACTAGACATCTGTAATTAATTTTTGTGTTCAAGAAGTAGATGAAGTTGATTAAGTCCATAATTATTTAGTTTTCATTCGTGTAAAAGGTAGTAAGTAATCTATTATTAATTTTTAGGCCTGTAAACAATAAACATGGGTTGATTGATATTCAATTTATTATCAATTCTTAGAAATGAACAATACTGAGCTTATTAAACATTATTTGTTATCAATTGCTGCGTTAAAAAATGGTCCTAAATTTTATTACATTTGTAAAATATTAAGATAATGAAAACTATTATTAGGAAGTTTTGGAAGCTAGCAAAATAAGTTATAAAATCAATACAGTTTGAAAAAGTTATAGGATAAAAAAACTAATAAAAATAAAATTTGATTGGTCACTGTTAAAACTTACCGCGGCGGCACATTTCAAAAACGGTTCTCCGGCACTCCATGGACACGTTTTTTGCATGAAAGCTAGAGTTAACTAAAATATGAACATTACAAAAGTTTTTTGGGTCAATAAAATTGCAAAAAACACGTCAATAAAATTGAAAATTATATTTATAGAGGGTCACTGTAAATACACCATGGACAAATTCACCGAAGGTCAAAATCATCATAAACGTTGCAACATGGTGAATTGACACCAAAAGTGGTGTCAATTTACCATAAATATGCAATGTTTCTTTTAAATTTTGACACTTGGAAAGTACAAATAAAATTTATCATGATAAAATTTAGTTTGATTTTGGGGTTTAACCTAGGACTAGGAAAAAATAAACATTTTTAAGGCTTTTATGATTGAAACTAAGTTTTTTAAACAATTTTTAGTTTGCAAACGCATTTCTGATTGTTATGGTGAATTAGCAATACGTTATGGTGAATTTAGCTTTGGAGATTTAACACTTCACCTTTATAGACGCTCCACGATAATTAAAAACTTTAGTTTTATTTTTGTGTTTTAATAAAATAATTCTTTCAAATAATTTTTTTCTATGCTTATGTGGATTTGGTGCGTATTATCCTAAAAAGCACTGTACCTATTTATAAGTTTTTGTAGTTTTTAATTTGCATAAAAAAATCTAGTTGATTTTCGTCATCAGCAGTAATATGTTTCCCGGTCGTTTACCCCAGTAAGGGCGATGTGCGTCTATTAAAAACTTTCTTACCTAAAATTTACCTGCCGCTGGCTTCTCTCCCAGGTAGCTGCCTCCTATTTTCCTGTCAACATTTATATACTTTAACATAGGAAACGGTACCACATGCTCTAGTTTTGGTTGTCACGCCCCGCCTTCTACACGCCTCCAAGACATTTTTGTTGTCTCTGAGGTATACCAAATAACGAGGGTCGTTAATTGCCAACGCTTTTTCTGCAAGCTCAGTTAAAATTCAAGAATATTATTACCCTCTGTCTGTTGATTCCAGAGCTCGTGCAGAGATTGTAGCAGCTGGGTGGTATTCTGGACTCGTCCCGACAGCATTGGGCCATTTGTTCGTCGGCGTTAAGCTAAATA
Organism: Microlaimidae sp. YZB2_3; assembly: GCA_030248175.1. Lineage (NCBI taxonomy): Eukaryota > Metazoa > Nematoda > Chromadorea > Desmodorida > Microlaimidae > Microlaimidae sp. YZB2_3. Next base: position 4,784 of record JASAMX010023727.1, on the reverse strand, counting down.
TTAGATAATTTTTTTAGAAAAAAAACTTTTTAAAACTTTTTTCATATAACTGATATTTTCGTCAGATTAAAAGGACTCATTAATATAATAGATTACGTAAAGGGTGTACAAGTTGTTTGGTTGAATTTTTACAGCCAGACTTTTGTTTTTGAAATTTAAAAATTTGTAAAAATTGTTAAATTTTTCTAAGTCCAAAAAACCATTATTGCAGGAGCAATTTTATTTATAAATTGTATTTACAATTATTACAAATTATAAGATAAAAATTTCAAGCAAGAGTTTAAAAAATTTAAACGTTTATAGCTTTATATATATAATAATTCATAGATATATAATAATTATAATACTTCAATGTTGCAATAAAACTTAGACAGATTAATTATAAAATGTTAGACATTAGAATTACAACAAAGATTATGCACTTGTAAAATGCAGTACATTCCCAAATAATCTAAGATGTTTAGCTGAATTTAAGCAAAAATAAAACAAATTTTTTGTCGTTTTTTTTAAATTTAAACTCAGCCCCAAAGGATTCAATTTTTATCTCTTGTTATTATTTATTAAAAATTCATATTAATTAAATTAATTATACAATTTTAAGTTATTTTGTTTCAATATTTATGGCTTAAATTCAGTTTTGTTATAATGTCATTGTCATTATGTTATAGTCAAACCCCAACCCCTTAGGGTGCATATTTTTTGACATATTTTCTGATTGGTACATACAAAAATAAATATTGACGCCCAGAGAATTGTGGATTATAGACACATTAAAAAAAACTTAAACTCTTTTTTATTGCTGATTGAGAATGATAGAAGGTGATTTTTTGACATAGTTTCTGATTTATACGGGCAAAAATGTATTTGAATAATTGTGAAATGCATCCTACATACTGCATGATTAACCAGGGAGTTTATTGTACGTCATTTCGTGGGTACTTTAATCGAGACGACGAACACTCCATCAAAATATTGAAAGTGCTAATCCTTCTCAATATTAAATGGACTAGAACGTCGTCGAATGGCTTATTGAGCTGTCCAGTTGTAGCATTAGATCTTCTAGTCGTTTAAATATAGTGGCGTCCATCAGGTTAGTGTTTTTTAAATAATACACGTCAGGTTACAAAACTTTATATGTAAAATTATATATGCAAATTTTTACCCTTCTAGTTGGTCTTCTAGTGGTCGCTGGTGCTCTAGTAGTTGGTGCTCTAGTTGCCCTTTGTGTAGGGGCTCTGGTGGAACGCGGCCTTGCAGTGCGTCTAGTAGGCGGTCTTGTAGCGCGTCTGGTAGCTGGTCTAGCAGGGGGCGCCCTGTTAATTTAAATTCAAAATTTAAAACTTTTATGAAGGAATATGAATTTACACGCGATAAACAGTTAAATTGTATTGATTAATACATTAAATTTATATATTATAGACAAGTTACGCTGGAAATAATTAATAATTATCAAGTGTATCTCATACTAAAGGGTTCATGATGATAAAACTACCGTAATTTCAGCACACTTTCAATTGTGCAAATCATCTGGTCCGTATGATTTATTAGTATTAAATAAACAATAGTTTAATCTAACCCAATTAAAAGATGGAAAGAGGTTGGTGCAGAAATTGCAACTAAATAAAACAGAACTAAAGATAAATTCTATCAGGGTGAAAGTAGATGAGTGGTAAAGTAACCACTCGTTTTTCGATAAAATATCACGTGCAGAGAAACACATGACGCAACTAAATAATAATTGGTTACATAACCGCTGAAAACTTTTTTTTTAATTTTTCTCGCTCACGGGTTTATTGTTTATTTCTTCCTGGCGGAGAGCGGTTACGCCCTTAATTTCAGCCCGGAAGACTTTAACTTTAGATAAATTTAAAAAAACTGTGTGCTAAAATGGTTACATTTTTTATAGATAAATAAAATTTAAACTGAAGGAAATTTAGAAAATTTTTTATACAACTCATAACACTGAAATCTACGGATCTGTATATGAACAGACGTTATGTGTGTGGGGGTATTTCTGTCTGTTTTTTCGTCTGTGTGTTGTTTAACTCTTTTCAAATTATAAAATAGATTAAATTAATTGAAGTATCATTGAAAACTTGACAACAGAAAATTTTTAAGGAGTTAAAAAAATAAACATAAACATTTTTATGCTGGACAGCGCATTTTTGTTTTAAATATTGACATTAAAATTTTTTTGCTGTAAAATACAATACAATTTTCGTGAAATAGTCGAATAGTCGAAGAGTCAGAATATTACATAGATATATAAATGAAAACGGACATTTTTATATTGAACTAGTTGTGCTAGTTATTTTTTTGGATGTTGACACTTAAAAATTTTTGTTACTGTAAAAATACAATAAAATTTTTGTAAACATCATAGTCGATGGAGAGCCAGAATATTATATACCTAAATGTATAAATCAACATGGACATTTTTACTCTAGACTGGACAACGCATTTTCACCAATGGATTTTTATTTGGCCACTTAAAAAAATTTGGTCTTAAAACTGGCCAAAATTTAATTGTAAAAACCATAATTCGATGAAAAATCAGAAAAATAGTATGAGTTGCACTAAGGCGTAGTTGACATCCGAGTGACTACAACGCGCACGTTCACATCTTTACATTGTCATTTGTAGCTGCGGTGTGAAGATGTATTACTTGCCATTTCGGTGTGAAGTAGGCCTAAGGCGCAAAATACAATTTACATTCCGTATCTTAGACGTGATAATAGTCAGAAGGGGGTTAATATTAAAACTTCTATTTATGTCACCTTGCAGGCTCAGGCGGGAGAGGTTCTCGGACCACGGGTTCCGAAGGTCCCTGAACTGAGGCGCTGGAGGATTGCTGTTGAGTGGATTGAGTGTCCACAGTTTGGATGGAATTTTCGCTGCCACCTATTAAAATTTCAAACTGCAGTATAGTAGTTTCATGACAACTGATTTTCGATAAACAAATTAAAAAAATTTAAACAATCTTTTTAATTCAGGAATCTTACTTGATTGCATTGCACACGTTTAATATGCAATGAGCATGGCTTGCGCGCAGTTCACTAGACGCTAATAATATATGTTCAGTTGAGTGTCAGTACATTCAGTAATTTTTGCACGGTTAACAAAAAATCAAAAAAGATATCCATTTTACAGCCTTAATACCCACTTACGTGAGATTAAGAGATTTTTTTGACATAAAAAGGTAAGTTGACTTTTTTATTTAAAAAAAATGGTTTTATTTAATATCTATTTTCTTCAAAATCTTTTTGCAACTAAAGTTTGTGCAAAATGATGTGGACTAAAAAAATTCATATCACGAAAGTCAAAACCCTCCCATTTAAAAGGAAAGAATTCAGTGTTAAAGACCTTTACAGAGTTATGACCTTATAAAAGAATTTTTAGCCATTTAGGATTCGGGAAAAATTGGAGATCTTTCATCCATTTGAGATCCAATTTTTTCCCAAGCGCTAATTGGCTAAAAGTGATTTTAACAGCTTCTCCCACAACCATTCCCACAGAGCAAAACATATATGATGTATTCACGAATACTATATGACATTTTGAGGGTCCTTAAAATCCTGACGTGATGGTCATATCTTGCTAACGATTAATACAGAGGTTTACAGAGGTTAAACTATGCATTGATTATATACTTGTCTAAGTTAACTTTTTTGTTATTTAATATATACTTGCTTATAAATTTTTTTTAGACTGCATCATTTTTGTACAAACTGTACTTTATTTTATATTTTATATTTTATTTATTTCATTTTATTTTATATCTTATATTTTATTTTACTTTATATTTCTTGGCGAACGTATCTTTTAAGCTCGGTTAATAGTTAGTACAAAGGACAAAAATTAAATTTGATTATGAATAACTAAGAAGATTTTAAGTTTTTTAGGATTTCTGACTTTTTTCATTGAAGCAAATCTATAAACTAAACACTTCTACAAAGTATGAACCGAGCTTACATAATAATTTTTGTTTTTTTGTAAATTTTCTATTACCTGATGTCAGGTTTTTAATAAGGTTAATTCAAATTTATCCCAAGAGATAGATAATTAATAAAACATTTAGATTTTTCTCTTTTTCGTACCAGTTGCATGTGTTAAGAGGTTTTTTTACTTTAAAACATTAAAATCTCAAGACGACACTCATTTACATGCCTGAACAAAACTTTTAAAATAAAAAGTGAGATTCTAGTTTAATCTGCTAAAATGCAAACCAGTAAGATTATAAGCTTTTCATAAATTACGCAAGAGTTGAAAGGCTGTAATGTAAGTAATGCTAAATATCCTCATCAGATAGGGAATGATACTGTTATTTATCAGTCCTATAATTAAGTTTGAAAAAGTTATTTCTTTACCATTTCCGCCTAAATTGATCACAAATCTTCCAATTACTCTTCTGGTTTCTGTTATCGGACCACTTTGCGACTGAGTACTTTCCTGAACGCTGGATATGGATTGAGCAGTTTCTTGAAAAGTTGGTTGAAAACTTTGTTGGACGTTGGATTGAAACGTTTGCCGAGATTGCTGTGTCGCGGCCGACTGAAAGGAGTTTTGTTGAGATGAGGAACTCTAAATCAGTAAACGTTGTCAGTCACTTTGCTGTTTGCGGTTTTATTTTTAAAAGTACGAGTCAAGCATAAACAATTTTTTTAGCTTTATTATTCAGAATGATTATTAAGGCTGGTTCTTATTTCGTTCTTTGGAGTGTCCACATGACGTTTTGGCTTAAGTATGAACCAGCTTTAAAGGCTGTTTATAGTTTATATTTTAGC
>JASAMX010023723.1:0-13414 GCA_030248175.1 Microlaimidae sp. YZB2_3 | reverse complement strand
CAGGTTATCGACGCTGAAAGAAAAAATATATAGGTTTTCAAAAAATAAAATATATATATATTTATTTTATTTGTGTTGTGTGCCATCTAGGTAACATGAAACAATGTCATTCAAAGATGGACATTTCTAAAAATATCAAAAATATAAATGTTACACGATACCTGGTTAGAGAGTAAATAAATATAAAATATCAAAAAATATACCGTTTAATGAATTTTCGAACGCTAAAATATTTTGAAAGTATTATTCTTTATTAAATATAGAATTTAGTGAGTAAATATATTATAAATGAATTTTTATAAATTAGGTGAACGTTAACGTTACACGAAAAATATAAATTATGATAGGTATAAATTATTCTTATTAAATATAGTCTATTAGGTGATAGATTGATAGATTGTTAGATTATTTAGGGGTTTATCAATTTTAGACTCTAAAAAATAAATTATAAATAAATACTGTGTTATGATAGTGTGCTGGTATAAATTATTAATTTTTATTATATTTTTGGGTTGTACCCTAGAAACTATAAAATATTAATTTGTGGATAGATTGTTAAGTAGTCTATTAAGGGCGTGATAGAAATTTTGATTTTCACAATGTTTAGAAAGTCTAGTGTTTTTTAATTCCGTAAACATTTTCTGACTTAACATCTGGGGTACTTTTTTAACTTTTGCAACTTTTTTTTCATATTTCTGTGCATGCTTGTGGATTACCGGCTTGGGTTGATGTTAAAGGTGCGGTGCGGAGCTCAAATTTTGTTTGATTTTAATAATTTCGTGAGCTTGCCTATAGCTACAAAATTTTTCAACTTCAGTGGTTATTGAGTTATCTCAAAATGACAATTTGTACGTTAAATTGTTCACGGTATGACGATTTACACTAAATTACTGACTTGAAAGTATGTTTAATTTCTTAATTTTTATAGTTGATTCGTTAAGATTGGGTGCACTATTTGTCAAAATATGCGTTTGCCGTACAAGAACCATTTTGTCAAACAAGACAGCAGTTATTTTGGCAAACTCCTATTGACTTAATAAATTTTACCAATAAGTGTGTTGTTGTGTGTGTGTGCACGCACACACACACACACACACACACACACACACACACACACACACACACACACACACACACACACACACACGCACACGCATGCACACACACATACACTCACACATATACACGCAGTTATTTTGGCAAACTCTGATTCACTGGATAAATTTCACCCAATATACACGCAGTTATTTTGGCAAACTTGGCAACAAAGTTGAGCTTACTTACCCAAATCCGTTTTGTGTTTGGGGTGGAGTGTTCCTTCACTCTATGTAAAGAAAATGCGTTTTTCAACACACGTGCACGCACACACACACACACACACACACACACACACACACACACACACACACACACACACACACACACACACACACACACACACACACACACACACACACACACACACACACACACACACACATATATATACATATATATATATATATATGCATGCATGCACACACACATACACTCACACATATACACGCAGTTATTTTGGCAAACTCTGATTCACTGGATAAATTTCACCCAATAAGCTGTTTTTTCAGTGTTGCTTCCTAAGCCTAAGCATAACCGAAAAAACAGCTTATCAGGTGAAAAAACAGCTTATCGAGTGAAATTTGTCAAGTGAATCAGAGTTTGCCGTTATTTTATGAAGTTTTACAACTTAGGAACAAAATTAAACTGCACATTTTATTTTAGCTTTTAGACATTTATTTAACAAAACATATCTTGGCATAAATAATGTAGACTTTAAATTACAAATATTTTAAAAAAAATATTTATCCTCACTTTCAATTTTTGCAAATGGGAAAAAATTTATCTTTTGCAATTAAAAAAAAAATTGCTTATAAATTTAAAATAGACATTGTGTGTGTGTGTGTGTGTGTGTGTGTGTGTGTGTGTGTGTGTGTGTGTGTGTGTGTGTGTGTGTGTGTGTGTGTGTGTGTGTGTGTGTGTGTGTCTGTGTGTGTGTGTGTGTGTGTGTGTGTATGTGTGTTGAAAAACGCATTTCTTTACATAGTAGTGAAGGAAAGATCTACCCCGCAAACACAGAAACGGATTTTGGGTAAGTAAGTCGAATTTTATGCCGGCCAGTTCTGCCAAAATAGTTGCGTGTATATCTGGGGTGAAATTTATCCAGTGAATCAGAGTTTGCCAAAATAACTGCGTGTATATGTGTGAGTGTATGTGTGTGCATGCATGCGTGTGTGTGTGTGTGTGTGTGTGTGTGTGTGTGTGTGTGTGTGTGTGTGTGTGTGTGTGTGTGTGTGCGTGCACACACACACAACAACAGCTTATTGGGTGAAATTTATCCAGTGAATCAGAGTTTGCCAAAATAACTGCTGTCCTTTGCTGTTTTTAACAAAAAAATGGGGTTTTCTTGTACGGCAAACGCAATATTTTGACAAATAGTGCACCAATCTTAACGATCAAGCTATCAAATTAAAATTAAAAAGTAGTTGCTTTTTTGAGTGCATAATTTGTAATGTAAATCGTCATACCCATTGAACAATTTTTAACGTACAGAATTGTCATTTTTGGGGGATAATAACTCAATAACCACTGGGAATATTTTTTGAAAAAATTTTTGTGGGCTATTGGGGCAAGCTTTTCACAAAAAATTATTAAAATCGAAGACAAAAAGTTTGACTCCGCACCGCACCTTTAAGTATAAACCAGCCGTAATTATAGCAAGCATGCACAGAAATATGAAAAAAAAAGTTGCAAAGTTAAAAAGGATTTGCCCCCCCCCCCAGATGTTAAGTCAAAAAATGTTTACAGAAATTAGAAAAAAACACTGCAACTTTCTAAAGGATTGTCAAAGTGAAATTCCTATAACGCCTTTAATGGACTACTCCTTTTAAACAAAAATCTATCTACTGCAAATTAAATGTTTATCGTTTCTGCAGACCAAACCAAAAACATATATAAATGAAATTAATGGGTTTAGTGCCAGAGCAGTTGTATGACAGGGTGTTATGTATGAATTTGATTTTTTAGAGGGGTTCTTGGGGAATTGAAGAAAACCCTGAATGAGTAGTGTCACAAATCATAATCTTATAAAGCCCTAAATGGACTACTCCTTTAATACAAAAAATAACTATACCTACATAAAATTATTTAGGTGTCTCCATATGAACTTAACAACATGATGGGGGCTATATAGGAATTTGATTTGTGATATAACAAAAGCATAAAAAATCTCCTGCTAAAAATAAGAAGAAATAATATGCTTTCAAAAAATTTGGCGTTTAAAAAGTCTGGATTGAACGGATGTTTTTTGACGTTAGTGTTTGTTTAGAAACTTTTATCAAGATATGCATGTAACGTTTTGTGCAAAAGTTTGTAATGTTTTTTAAAATGTCATCTTTTGAATAAACAAATTTGTTTTTAAAAATGCTACCTTGCGGGGGGGGGGGTAGAGAGGAGAACGGGAAGTGAAAGATGAAATGCCGGAGAGACACACTACAGGAGGCCTTTGAATGCGGGAAGAATTACATATTGATTTTTTACTTCCAGCGTGCAATAACTGAACGCTGTGGAGAGAACAAGGGAATTGAAAAAATTCCTGGGAGGCATGTGAAATTCCAACAGCGGGCGCGGCCTAAATTACCAAGATGCAAAGTAGGAGAGTTGCACACAAATTTAAAAGGAAATCGCAGTAGAACGCATAGCAGCATTTATAAAAAAAGCCAAAAAAATACCCAAGCAAAACAGTGGTGTAGTTACACTACAAAGCGGCATGAAACAATAAAAAACGAAGTCATAATAATTTTTTAGCGGTCTTTTACATGAAATTTCGAATTTTTAAAAGAAATGTGTTATAGCTTTGCCATGTAATTTTACCAAAAACAGACTATTATGTTATAAAGTTAAAACGAAATCATAGAATTTCATTGTTTTAGTTGGTGTTTTTGTCAAAATTTTTATTCTGCACACGTCTTGTGGCGTACATTAACCATTAAAATCACCAAAAATGCAAAATTGGCCCAACCCAAAGTTCATAGGCTTATTATAAGCTCAATAATGGGTTTTTTTGCACAATCGAATGCTTAAAAGATTGCTTGTGGCGCCTAGAATACATTTTTGGCAGTTTTGTAAACAAAACATCAAAAACAAAAAAGGTCATTTTTTTGGAACCCCAAAAAAATTTTGGGGGTCCATACCCGAAAAAAATTTTTATTGTGTAGGAACGAGAAAAAAATTAGCGGACATTTAATATATAACAATATGATCAATATCGTACACACTTCGAGCAGGAAGCAAAACAAAATAAATAATTCCGACAGTGTATTAGCGCGGTCAAAATTGGCGCAAAATCGCGAAAACCGCGCGCATTTAACGCATCATAAAAAAAAATTAAACGAGCCGATTTCGCTCAAACTTTCAGAAAAAACTCAGAAAAGTATGTTTTAACAGCATACCAAGTGGCGTTTCTTATCTCGTACTAATAAAAAAGTTTTGTTTTTTGGGACCAGGTTTTTTTCACCGCATCGGCCGTAGTGATGACGTCATCGAAAAACATTTTTCCTAACATTTTCAAAAGATAGCCAAGAGTCTAAGCTATGCTTCCATATATGTCCCGCACATATTCTAAACTCCGTTATGGATATATAACATTTCAAAGTTCGAGTTTTGTCGCCAGTCCACATCATTTTTGTATAAACTATAGTATTTATTGATGCGCGTAGCAGCCTGATATTAATAGCGTACGTAAACAGTGGACGCGGTGATGTTTTTTCCCGGCTGGCTATCGCGCGGAGAAAACTTTTTCACTGATCCTGTTTCCTCCGGAACCTTTTTCAGTAAATCTGCTTGGGTAAGAGTAAATGACGAAAAGCATGTCGTTAAGACAGCATTCTGTGAATGATTCTGGAATTGGTTGCCGACCCCATTTAAACGCGTTAGGTTGCCGTTGATCTACACAATTTTCTCAAAAGCATACCGTGACATAGCCATTTTGTTAACAAAGACTGCAATGCCAGAAATCTTTGCGATCACGGGTTCTTGGAATTTACACAATCATCAAAAGCTTCCCATTAGAATATTGTTCAGTGTTAAAGATATTCACAAAATTATGACGCTATAGAATCACTTTCAGTCAATTACCGTTGGAAAAAATATCGATACTCTAATAAACCCGGCGACCTAATGGCGCTCTACTCTATTTTTTAGCTCCTACCACTTTGATTCACTCTAAACAAAATATAGCCGTAATTCACTGATTTCACCCGCCTTTTGAAGGACCTTAAAATTTAACGTGTAAACTAACAGATTTTGATGCGATAACGTAAAAAAAAAAATTTTGAAGCTTCCCACTAGAATATTGTTCAGTGTTAAAGATATTCACAAAATTATGACGCTATAGAATCACTTTCAGTCAATTAGCGTTGGAAAAAATATCGATACTCTAATAAACCCGGCGACCTAATGGCGCTCTACTCTATTTTTTAGCTCCTACCACTTTGATTCACTCTAAACAAAATATAGCCGTAATTCACTGATTTCACCCGCCTTTTGAAGGACCTTAAAATTTAACGTGTAAACTAACAGATTTTGATGCGATAACGTAAAAAAAAAATTTTGATTGGACTCTAGTGTCATTTGTGAATTTGTGACAAACGTTTAAACAGAATGCAGCCGGCTGCACTAAAAATTTTCCGATAATGCAATAGCTATTAAGCAGTGGGAAACACTTTTTGAAGCGAAATCAGGCGAAATATGTTTAGCAAATTATGTTTTGTCAAAGAATACTTCTTTAGATTCAATTATCAGATGATTGTGTGGAAAATAATTCATTAAAAACTTCAAGAATTGACATTTACTTGTTTTACACGCAATTGGTGGGAGATACACTAAACGTAGGAATGAAACCTTAGAGCCCGTTTTATATTAGTTTCTCTCTTTAAATATAAACAGGTGGTTGAATATATCTGTCTGGATCCATTTATAAAAACTACAATCTCTGGATTTTTAAATTAATTTGCACTCATTTTTTTAAATATCAACACGAAGGTATTGTTATTTAAAAACAGTATCACGCTTATTAAATTATTACACAAGGTCTGCCTGTTTCACTGAAAACTCGGCATTGTGAATATCGCTATTGGTTTTGTTGTTTTACAGTGCAATAAGCGGTTTTTTAGAAGAAAAAAATGAATGCCAAATTTGTGTTTATGCTGATCATTTCGACATGTATTGTAAAAGGAAATGAAAATATCAGTGGAATAAATAAAGAAGAAAAGCGCTATATAGTTTTAAAAACATTCATGTGGATAGAACAGCAGAAAACAGCTCCCAACTACAAACAAATAGTTAAGTTCCTTAAAAAAGCGCACAAAAAACAAAAAAAGCAAAAACAAAACGAATGGCAGAAGTTTGCTTATGTAATGCGCCCTGGAAAAGTTTTTACAATTATAGGCTGAACCTATGTATTGAAAAAGCCGTAAAATTTAAATTCATTAAGGCACAAACTGTTTGTATATTCAAAATATGTGTTTTGTCGAAAAAAATAATTTTTTTTAAAAAAAATAAATCATAATAATTATATTCGCTATCAGAAATTCCAGTTTTTTTTTAATTATTCTAACGATCAGCCACGTTGGGTGTGCCAAAATATTGTATTTTTAATCTTTACTTTTAAACACCTACATAGACAAGCTAATATTAAAGAAACTAAATAAATTACTAACTATTCTTCACAGTCATAAATTTTTTGTTGAGATTATAATATAATCCTGTTTACATTTAGTTTTTCCGCCTGTTTAAATTCGCTTCCCATACAACTGTACGTGTGTCTGTGTTTTAAAATTATAGTTAGTCAAACAGCACTAGCAATCGACCGGGATCCCAGCCCCGGTCCCGGCACTTTTTTCCACCCCGGCCACGGCTCCGGGCACGGCAAACGCAATTCTCTCTACCCCGGCCCAGGCAATTTAGCTGTCAAATGGCCCGGGGAAAACCGGGGTAAGGACCCCTAAAAATGCAAATTTTTAGGCGCTTCTAAGCATTTTTGACAGTGAAATATTATACAAGATTTTATCTACTAAGCTAAGGATATTTATTGTTTATTATGCTATATTAGGATTTTCTAAAGCCTTTTTATTTTATTAAGATTCTTTATTGTACTCACGAATACTTATTCTAAAAATTTTAAGATTTCTTGAGTAATAAAAGCCGTTTGTAGGTTTTATTTACAAGATGAGAGTTTGACAGTAGATATCTATAGTTGAATTATATCTGGCTGACCTCTAGTAAGCTTGTATAGGAGACGTAAACAGATCAAATTAAAATTGTGCGATTATGAAATTTTTTTAAATAAACGGATTCGAACCCATAATTTTTTTCAATTTCTGCTTTTCAAAAAATATACATAAATTAATCAACTTTCACCCTTTAAAAAATTGTATTTTTGTTGCAAATTGTGTATTTTGATAAATTGTTAAAATATGGAATTTATTCTTTAATTTATAACCATTTTTACTGAGAGTTTTTAATGTTAAATAGTCAATTTAATACTGTAAATTATCGAGGTCAGCTAGGTTTTTTTTGCTTCTATAATCACAAGATGTATTTTACATCTATTGGAGTTATTCTAATATCATTGCTTATATCAAAAATATATAAAATAAGAGAATTTTCGGCTAGACAGGGAATTTTTACCTAAACTTTACAAGAAATGTTGCACTTGTGACTTTTCACGCGCAAGCTATTTTCTGTGTACTTAATAAAATTTTTCTTGTACAGCGATATTTCGTATACCAAAAACTCGTATTTTCTATGACTATTTTACTAAATCGCTTCGTGCAAAAAAATTAGCAGAAAATGATGATTAAATTCGATCATGTGTGAGTCGAACGGTTTATTATACAACTGGACATATTTGCTTGTATTATATATTTTTGCGTTTATTTTTAGGTGAATATTTGAAATTGTTTTCAAATTTTGTTACGTTAAGAAAACTCAAGCTGATGTCTAGTCTTTACTTCAGAATTTTTAAGTTTATTGCAAATCTACACTATAGTATTCATAAAATTCAAAAAAAAAACCTGCGGAGTCAGTCCAGTTTTTTTGAACCCAATATTTTTTTATCCACCCAAAAGACACCACACGTGAATTTTTGAAACAAAAAATTAATAATGAACTTTTTATATTTAATTTGAAAAAAAGTTTTGCATAATGCCAAATAAGAATAATGCTAACTAATTGTTAGATAGAATTTTGCTTGAAACTCACACTTGTGCGAGTTAATACTGAAAACCCGGCATTTTCTGCTATTTTTGGCTGCACCAATTTTTAACAGTGTTAGCGTTTTGCAGTTCATATTGCAACATTTTTCTCCACTTTTGCAAGTAAATGTGCTGCACGAAAAGACAAGTATTGACTACAAAAAACCTCTGCGCAAGAATCAGTGGTATATGCACAGAAAGTCGCGTGCGTTTGAAATGTTGCACTTTTTTTCATAATTTTATTCATAAACCTAGTGTATAATCAAAAATTTTCTTGGTTATACTATGTTTTTAATAAATCTCGAAAAATTATAAAAAGTACTGCAAAATCACGAAATAATTACAGTGAAAAAGTTTACGTGACATTTATTTTATAATTTTTGGCTAAAATTAAATAATTTGATTAAAATCATTAAAACAATCTACTTGAAACAGCTAGAAAACAAGTAATCTCATGTACTCGCAATATAATCTTTTACTTTTTACAACTTAAGGTGGAACGATACAGTTAGGATACCCTGTGGTTTTTTGTGTATAACTCGTGCCGTACGTGACGGACAGATGCAAACTATATGTTGGGTGAAAGGGTATTTTTTTCCGCTCAGTTCGGTATCCTTAACATTTTTGGTGGACCATTCCACGGCGAGATATGTTTCGTTGAAAAAAGGCATTTTAAAACAGTTTTTCCCAATTTAACAGAACCAGAGTTATTATTACGTAATAATAATATAACACAAGTTAGATACACCAAATGTACATGCCCACAAAAATTGACGCCTCGTAGTTAAACCGCTCATCATATAAGTATATCCGGCACCCAGCACGATATTTACTGTAATTAAACCGTGATGTGCGGTTTTTTTAATAATTTTCGCGCTGAATTCCGGCTATATTTACATGTTATATCAAAAGATGAGCGGTTTAACAACGATGTATTAATATGCCCACAAAAATTTTCAGCGAAATCCCTACTATTGAAGTTTTTATTTCGTTTTATTGCTAAAATTGTTAAAATAAAAAATAAAAAGAAGTGATAGTAGAAATTTCGTTTAAAACTTTAAATTTGGCTCAAAATTATAGTCCAACTGCTGTGTTAAAAGTTGGGAACAAACTAATTTCTATCAAATGACTAAACTTTTATTTATATTTTTTGATTTGACGTCGGGAAACTACATTTAAAAACGCTTGTTTAAAAGGCCCTTTTAAGCAAATATCTCAGACGGAGCAGTAGCCGAGTGGTTAGAGCGTCGAACCCGAAATCCTGGAGCTCTAAGTTCGAGTCCCCTAAGGAAATATTTTTAACCTTAAAAAATGTTGTGTTTTTTTTAATTTTTAACTTTTTAATTAAAAACAGTGTTCATTATTCAATACTGTATTCAACCCCGAGTACGTGTTTTGAGGTGGTTTTGTTGAGGTAAAACTGGTATATAGTCAGAATGCCCCCCATAGGGGGGTTGCACCCCGTAGCGCCTCCCCGGGGGATTAAATCAAAAAACGGAGGTCGGATTCGTAATCAGGACCCCCGAAAACGTGTTTTGGAGAAAATCGGCAAAAATTTTGCAACTGTATCGTTCCACCTTAAAAGAGTGTTTTTTAATTTAAAAAAAAATCGAAAATACACTTTTAAAAATGTTCTTATATTTTAAAATAAAAAGGTACGTTTTAACCCTTTTTATATGTTTAAACTAAAAATGTTGAATAATGGTGTGTAAATAAAATTCAAATAAAACTGCTTCTTCAAAATAACATTCAAGACAAGTATTTTTAACTTTTACAGTTAAATTTCGACAATTAGGTATCAACATATTTAATTTAAAATATTCTAATATGAAGAGATTCGTTATTGTGCAATAGTTTTGTTATATGTATTCAGTTTTGATTATAGTTTCTTCACCAGGCTTTGCTTTACTGATCAAAACCTACTCCATTGTATAAAAGTACTTTCACTCCTGCTCTATTTGTAAAACATTCTTTAAAAGTAACATAAATGGTTTGCTCTATTTGTAAAGCATTTTTTAAAAGTAATATAAATGGTTTGCAATTAAGTATAATATTGCTTTAAACATAAATATATTGCTAATAATTATATGTAAAAGTGTGCGTAAATAAAATAATAATTTATAGTCTATACAAAAATGATGCGGACTGGCGACAAAACTCGAACTTTGAAATGTTATATATCCATAATGGAGTTTGGAATAAGTGCGGGACATATATGGAAGCATAGCTTAGACTCTTGGCTATCTTTTGAAAAGGCTAGGAAAAAATGTTTTTCGATGACGTCATTACTACAGCCGATGCGGTGAAAAAAACCTGGTCCCAAAAAAAACAAAACTTTTTTATTAGTACGAGATAAGAACCGCCGCTTGGTATGCTGTTAAAACATACTTTTTTGAGTTTTTTCTGAAAGTTTGAGCAAAATCGGCTCGCTCAATCTTTTTTTTATGATGCATTAAATGCGCGCGGTTTTCGCGATTTTGCGCCAATTTTGACCGCGCTAATACACTGTCGGAATTATTTATTTTGTTTTGCTTCCTGCTCGAAGTGTGTACGATATTGATCACATTGTTATATATTAAATGTCCGCCAATTTTTTTCTCGTTCCTACACAATAAAAATTTTTTTTCGGTATGGACCCCCAAAATTTTTTTGGGGTTCCAAAAAAATGACCTTTTTTGTTTTTGATGTTTTGTTTACAAAACTGCCAAAAATGTATTCTAGGCTCCACAAGCAATCTTTTAAGCATTCGTTTGTGCAAAAAAACCCATTATTGAGCTTATAATAAGCCTATGAACTTTGGGTTGGGCCAATTTGGCATTTTTGGTGATTTTATTGGTTAATGCACGCCACAAGACGTGTGCAGAATAAAAGTGTTGACAAAAACACCAACTAAAACAATGAAATTCTATGATTTCGTTTTAACTCCTGATTTATAACATAATAGTCTGTTTTTGGTAAAATTATATGGCAAAGCTATAACACATTTCTTTTAAAAATTTGAAATTTCATGTAAAAGACCGCTAAAAAATTATTATGACTTCGTTTTTTATTGTTTCAATTTGGGAAAGAATAAAAAATTTCAATAGTGGGGTTTTCGCTGAAAATTTTTTGTGGGTATTTTATTATATTAACTTGTGTTATATTATTATTACGTCATCATAACTTGGTTCTGTTAAATTGGGAAAATTGTTTTAAAATGTGTTTTTTCAACGGAAAAAAAAATTGCGCCAAACTAGGATACGAAAAAATAACAAAAAAATATATAGTTTGCATCTGTCCGTCACGTCGGCGAGTACACAAAAAACCACGGGCCTAATGTATCGGTCCATTTAATATTAAAAGTAAATGCGAGTACTGGGGATTACTTGTTTTCTAGCTGCTTCGCAATCAATTGTTTTAATGATTTTAATCAAATTATTTAGTTTTAGCCAAAAATTTTATCAAAATAAATGTCACGTAAACTTTTTTCACTGTAATTATTTTCGTGAACTTGCAGTACTTTTCTAATTTTTCGAGATAATTCTAAAAACATAGTATAACCAAGAAAATTTTTGATTATACACTAGGTTTATGAATAAAATTATGAAAAAAAGTGCAACATTTCAAACGCACGCGACTTTCTGTGCATATACCACTGATTCTTTACACAGAGGTTTTTTGTAGTCAATACTTGTCTTTTCGCTGCAGCACATTTACTTGCAAAAGTGGTAGAAAATGTTTCCATATGAACTGCAAAACGCTCAACATATTTTAAAAATCAAAAATTGGTTCAGCCGAAAAGAGTAGCAGGGAAATGCCGGTTTTTCAGTATTAACTCGCACAACTGTGATTTTCAGAGCGAAATTCTCATCTAACAATTAGTTAGCATTATTCTTATTTGGCATTATGCAAAACTTTTTTTCAAATTAAATATAAAAAGTTCATTATTCATTTTTTGTTTCAAAAATTTCACATCTGGTGTCTTTTGGGTGGAAAAAAAAAATATCTGGGTTCAAAAAAACTGGACTGACTCCGCAGGTTTTTTTTTGAATTTTATGAATACTATAGTGTAGATTTGCCAATAAACTTAAAAATTCTAAAGTAAAGACTAGACATCACTTTGAGTTTTTCTTAACGTAACAAAATTTGAAAACAATTTCAAATATTCACCTAAAAATAAACACAAAAATATATAATACAAGCAAATATGTCCAGTTGTATAATAAACCGTTCGACTCACACATGATGGAATTTAATCATCATTTTCTGCTAATTTTTTTGCGCGGAGCAATTTAGTAAAATAGTCATTTCAAAATACGAGTTTTTGGTATTTTTTTCGGAATATCGCTGTACAAGAAAATTTTGTATTGAGTACACAGAAAAATAGCTCTTTCGCGTGAAAAGTCACAAGTGCAACATTTCTTGTAAAGTTTAAGTAAAAATTCCTGTCTAGCCGAAAATTCTCTTCTTTTACTATATTTTTGATATAAGCAATGATCCTAGAAATAACTCAAATAAATGTAAAATACATCTTGTGATTAGTAGGAAGCAAAAAAAAAACCTAGCTGACTTCGATAATTTACAGTATTAAATGGACTATTTAACGTCAAAAACTCTCAGTAAAACATGGTTTTAAATTAAAAAATCAATTTCATATTTTAACAATTTATACAAAATACACAATTTGCAACGAAAATACAATTTTTTAAAGGGTGAAAGTTGATTAATTTCTGTATATTTTTTGAAAAGCAGAAATTGAAAAAAATTATGCGTTCGAATCCGTTTCTAGAAAAAACTTTCGTAATCGCACAATTTTAATTTGATATGTTTACCTCTCCTATACAAGCTTACTAGATGTCGAGCCAGAATATAATTCAACTATAAATATCTACTGTCAAACTCTCATCTTGTAAATAAAACCTACAAACACACGCACGCATGCACACACACACACACACATACACACACATACACACACACACACACACACACACAGACGCACACGCATACACACACACGCACACACACACACACACGCATGCACGCACACACATACACACACACGCACGCATGCACACACACACACACACACACACACACACACACACACACACACACACAAAAACACACACACACACACACAC
>JASAMX010023721.1:0-14080 GCA_030248175.1 Microlaimidae sp. YZB2_3 | reverse complement strand
ACATGATTGTCGTGGGGGACCCCGGAATTACTGTTGATCAAGCCAAAGCTCAAATGGCCATTTGGTGCATATGGTCCGCTCCGCTTTTAATGTCCAACGATCTCAGGTTTTATTTATCAGTCAATTAAATAACATTAAATATTTATCATCGAGTAACATGAAGTTAACATTAAGTTTTGCATATTATTATTATTATTGCTAAAAAATACTTTTTTGTTTTGTGTTTTTTTGTTTGTTTTTTTGTATATAATACAGTATCAAATATTTTTTTAACAATTTTCGATCAATTACTCACTTCTTTAATACGAATATATTTTTGTATTTAATGCAGTATCAAATATTTTTTACAATTCTCGATCAAATACTCTCTTTTCTAAAACAAATATATAATTTTAAGCCAATCTAAAACTAAAAACAATAATTATATTTTAAAAAGCGAAGTTAAGATTGTAAATTTGTTTATTCGTTGTAAAACGTATTATTCTGCGAATTGAGTTAACCAAAATTAACATCAACATTTTTCTGCGCTGTGAAACCCAGCAACTATACAGCGGTAATTATTACCGCATAATTTGCCATAGGATCTAACTCGTACTCACCTAATTATATGGATTAGCAGTAAACAAAGAATTTTTTATAATATACAGTTGCTTAAATCTGTTTTATACCTTAAAAACCCCATTTCTTGGATTTATGTATGACAGATTTGTTTATTTCAGATTCATGCCACCCGTGTTCAAAGATATCCTCCAAAACAAAGATCTTATCGCGGTCGATCAGGACCCCAACGGGATTATGGGTCGGTTGGTGGCCAACAGCACGTGGGTGGGAGCCTACGTGAAACCGATGGAACCCAGACACCGCGGCACCCGGGAATGGTCATACGCCGTGGCTTTTCTCAATCGACACCTGACGGAGAAAGTTCAGGTCGTCGTGGGTCTTCAGGAACTGAACCTGACCAGCTCGGAAGGTTATTGCGTTAAAGATCTTTATGATAAGACTGTTATAACACTAAAACCGACAGACCACTTTAATGTGACGGTTAATCCGACAGGCGTCGTAATCGTGAAAGCGACTGTTAATGGGGCTCAAAATTCTCCCTGTGGCGCAGTTATTGAGTTTTAAAATTGCCAAATTCAATCTCTCAAACCTTTTAATGTTGGTGAAATTGAAAATATAAATTAAAAAGAAAAGTACTTAAAGGTAAAACAAACGTAGCTGCAACAGTGTGCTCACGTGACTAATTTAGACACGCCCACATGACTTTCATGCGGATTTTTTTTCGTTCACACAAGATCAGCAATTTTTAAAAAATGCAATGTGTTTGTTAAAATTATAATTTATAAATCAAATGTTAAGGTTTCTCCTGATATCTTTCACTGCAAAACACTAAGTAGTAAACCAATTGTAGATTATTGCAAAAATTACGATATTTTACTTACAGAAAAATTATATTTTAGAATATCGAACTGACAAAAAATTCGACAAATTGGCAATAAACAGGAAACAAATGATCTTTTTGTTTTTAATTTATGAGAATAATATTCTAAAATTAGAAAAAATTTTAAAAAAAATTTATTAACAGAAAAATAAAAAAAAATGTGGTTTTAAAAGGGTTCGACCTCCTCACCTCAGTCAAAGCGACTGCGACTACGCCTTAAATGATTGCGCCACGGCACCATCGGTGAATCAGATTCAAAAATACAAATATAAACAAATACTATGTATTAAATCGAATCTAATTGGTTGATAAAGTGACGTCAGATTCTCGCGATTTTAGTGGTTATTTCATGGGGGGCATTTTTTAATCCAACGAACAACTGTTGCAGCCACGTTAGGTTTACCTTTAATTTGCTAAAGTTATATACATCATAAAGATTACATATGAATACAATACTAAAAGATTACAAGAGTATTAAACACTGATTGATTATAAGCAATTTAGCATTTTTAAAAGAAATATAAAGTTTAAAACAGCTTTAAATGAGATCTTAACTGAAGTTGGCTAAAGTATATTACGCAACAATTACTTTGACACTCGTGAAATATTATGAATTGATACGTTAACTTCGTTAAATCTATAAAAAAGAAGAAAAATCCCTAATACTAATTTTAATAAAATTAAGCAGATAACACTTAATTTGAACTTTATGATGTATTAAAATCATTTCAAATGATCACAAATGGACATCTTGGTGCTTTTCTTAAATCAATTAATTAACACAATTGACCTGAAATTGATTAAAGTTTGTGATAATTTTGAATTATTATCAGAAATTTAGCGATGTTTAGAACATAAAACATTAACAATGATCCCGACCTGACAGTAGGGATGCATTGAGCACCAGATTTTAATTGTGAGCTGAGCATTACTTAGTACTCACAATTAAATTATTTGTGAGCTTGAGCTTGAGTACTCACAATTAAATATATGTGAGTACCAATTGGTATTGAGCATTTGTGAGCCTGGCTATTTTTCAAAAAATACTTATGTATGTGTAGCGTAGATTTTAGGAGGATCGTATAGTGTAAGTGCAGAGGAAATTGACTGTAGTCCCCGAAAATGGGGGCTACATTGTATGAGTGGATAGAGCGCCAAGTGAGGTCAAGAGCAGCAATGGGTGTTTTCAGAACGATTTGCGAGGGCCTGAATACTCCCCCCCCCCCCGGAGACAACATTTTTAATTTAAGACTATAAAAGACAAACACAAGCCCATAAAACTTTTTTTATCAAATTAGGTTATTCAATTTAAATTTAGAATAAATGTTTGTTTTTATAGACATTTAAACTAATTTTAGTAAAATACGAAGCAATCAATTCATGCGGAAATTCTATTAGTGTGTAAAAACAAAAAAGGAAATATTTCAACATTGTAGTTTTTTTTACGAATTAACCCCTTTTAATTTTTTGTAAAATTGACAACATTTTTTGTCGAAATATTTTAAAAGGCCAAAAATTAGGGCTTTTAAGGACATTTTAGGGTTTTTTAACAAGAAAATTTGGGTGCAAAAAGATAGAAAAAACCAAAGTATTGTTATTTTCATTTTAAAACCTTCATTGAAAATTTTAACAAAGTTATTCGATATACTAAAATGAAAAAAACCTGCGATTCTTACTTTAAAACAGTCGGCAGATTTTTGCATGAGAAAAAATGCTGAATTTATAAGTCTCTTAATTGTACAAAAAATTTTTTAAATGAAATAGTATCGATTTTATTATTTCTACATGGTTTATTTCGACAGAGTGTTTTCAACAAAAAAAAACGCAAAAATATAATTTTATAAAATGCCTGTCATGTTTGTTGAATGGTGTTTCCTTTCCACGTTTTACAAACAATGGGGTAACAATCTCAGAAGTTTTTTTTTTCAAGAAAACACTAATATTTCGAAAAATAATTTTTTAATATCAAAATAAATCAGTGTAAAAATATATTGTTAAAAATACGACGCCTGTTATTTTTTAAAAAAATATTTTTATAACTATTTTTTCGCTGCAAAAAAAAAACATTTTTTTCTGGATTAATGTTCAAAAAAATTTTATTTCGGTCTTTTTTAAGTGGTCTAAAGATATTTGAACAAAAAACAGTTGCAAGGTTTTGGAGTGCAGGATAAAGTTTTGCAAAAAAATATTCGAAATGGAAGACAAAAAAAAGTGCTTTACTGCATTTCTATGTGTTTATTCTGACACACATCTTTTTTGTAAGAAATTTAGCTTTTTAAATAAAAATGAAAAACCATAATAAAAAACATAATGCAATTTATCAAAAAAATGTTTAACTTCTGTGTAAAAAGTGACGTGTGACGCCAATATGATAAAACGGTTTTGAAATAGTCATAAAAATGACACAGTTCTTTGCGTTATGGCATAATAAGGGCCTATTTTTCATTGATTCAAGCGAATTGAAATGAATTTACGTGAATTTGGATAATTTGAGTTGTTCCATTATTAAATTAAAACATGCTCCTTATTATAATTGGCGTCGATTAACAGAAAAATATGACTTTAAAATAAAAATGCCATTTAAATAAACTGAAATTATCTTGTTATAATGGAATATTCTAACGAGAGTTTTTATTCAGGATTACAACTCTTTTGGTAAAGTACCTATAATATATTTTTTTTATTGTTAGGGTCAAGCTCACAATTAAAGCTTGAGCTAATTGTGAGCTTGAGCTTGAGCCTGAGATTTATTGTGAGCTTGAGCTTGAGCTTAGTACTCACAATTAAAAATATGTGAGTACCGATTGGTATTGAGCATTTGTGAGCACCTCAATGCATCCCTATCTGACAGTAAGGAGAAATAATGAACATTCGCCACTGTGACACGTGTACCCACCGCTCAAAATAAACCTGAAAGAAAGAAAAATATTGCAAAGGTTTTGCCATGAACGTAAACCGTTTATTTTGTAAAAATGAATATGCTGTGTAAACTTTTCAGAGCGCTATATAATTAATCTTCCTCCAAACTGCCGTGCGCGTCCACTGAAACCGCGCGGTTTTAATAGCGCTCGACAGATTATAGTCAAAATCCACACTTTTTCTGATCACGGAATTAAATGGAATAAAGATAAATTCTATCAGGGTGAAAATAGATGAGTAGTAAAATAACCACTCATATTTGGAGAAAATACCACGTACAGAGAATCACGTGACGCAAATAAATAATAATTAGTTACAAAACCGCTGAAAACTTTTTTTAATTTTTCTCGCTCGCGGGTTTATTGTTTATTTCTTCCTGGCGGCGAGCGGTTACGCATTTGTTTTCAGCCTGGAAGACTTTAGCTTTAATACAAAAATAATGATATGTTTGCAAAGTTTTAACGGTATTTCGTTTTAATTTTTGTTAATTGTGGTGTGAATTTTTATTTTCCTTTTTTTATTCTTAAATTTATTTTAAAAAAAACACTAAACAAAAACTAGCTTTTCCCAAAAACAAACAAAACTTTATTGGTTGATATGTTGAAAAATAATATTAAGTGACAAAATGATATTTAAACTTTTCCATATTTTATTTATTTGTCCCGAATGTTAATCCATTCCAGTATCTATAGTATTAGTTTATTTTATGTATTTATCATGGGTGGCGCGGGAGCGCCACGGGGCGATTTAGCCCCATGGCGCCGCGCCAACCATAATTAGAGAACGTGGGTAAATTTTGAAATTCAGAACCTTCTTCTTCTTCTTCTTCTTTTTCTTCTTCTTATTATTCCAACGCTCCATTCTTAAAAACGATATTCCTCATTCGTTACTGATTGATCAAAAATAAACATGGGCTCATTAGAAAGAAGAAGGAATTACGCAACTTTCTTAGGAAGCACTTTTTTCATTTAGGTCCTTGTTATCGATTTATTGATCAAAATAAAAAAAATTGAAAAATAGACAAATAAAAACTCCCAACCGCACAATAACAGCCTTTTGGCAACAATAAGGATTGTACAGAGCAGACAACCAACATCCCCTCATAAAAACCGCACAAAAATAGCAGACCGGTTTTAATTGGTGGCAGAAACGGCACCAGTTCCCAGCGCCATCTGCTTCAACCGCGCGGAAAACGGCAAAAACAACAGAGTACTTTTTTTAATTCTTGCATTACTGATGACAAAATTAATTCAAAGTTTTATTTATTAAAAAATAATAATAAGCGTCGGTGGTGCGGGAGCGCCACGCGCCGGTAATCATCGGTGGTGCGGGGTGCCAACTGCAATTTAACCCACGGCACCGCGCCAACTATACTTAGAGAACGTGAGTAAATTTTGTTATTCATGTTCATCATCTTATTATTATTATTATTATTTTTACTTTAAAAATTATAATTGCAATCATTGGCGCACGGCATCGCGCCAACTATATTTAGAGAACGTAGGTAAACTTTGTCTGGAGCGCAACTGCACCGCACTAACTATAATTAAACAACGTGGGTTAATTTAGGGTAGCTGACTTAATTTCGGCCACCTTTTTTTATTTTTTTGGATAATTTTTTTCTGGCTCTTCTAATCGAGCCAGGATTTGGTCTAAAAATCAAACGACAGCTATTTTTGTTATTCCAGTGCAAAATTTAAAAATTTCTGTTACACTTAAAAATCAGTGGAGGTTTAAACTTTTTTTATAGTGGCCGAAGTTAAGGCGCGTGCCATTAACTTCGGCCACCTAGAAAAAACTGGCTATAACTATTGCTAAAACGAACGATAAATATTTTTAAAGGTTGCAAATTTATCCTTAGGTATTGTTCTTGGTACATATAACTTAATTTTTTCCCGTTTGCAAACTTTTATAGCTATTAGCAAGACTTTAAATAATTATGTCAAAACCTTAAAAAACACAAGTTTTAATAACACGTGTTTTTTTGTTGAATTTTTTTGGTGTGAAAAAATATTTCAACATAAAATGGCTTTTGTTACAGCCAGCCAACTTTAAAGAAAGCCTGGTAAAAATTTTATTCCACTCTATTGAGTTTTTTTATATTTTTAACCTAAAAATAACAAAAAAAAAAAACAAAATCCGCCTTAATTTCGGCCACCTTTTAGGTTTAAAAAAACAAAAACAAAAGCCTAAAACACAAAAAAAAACGATTACATAACCCAAAATTATCAACTTTAAGGATAAACAAGACGTTAAAAAAGTTAAGGAGTGGTATAATTCCACACCAACCCTTGCCTATCTTTGATGTTTCATATCTGACTGCATTCCTCCGCCAAGAAAATAACCTGAGTTTTTTTACTGCATTTCAATAATCTTTGAGAAATTCCTATACCGGTTTATTGATAGTTCAAACCTAGTCAATTGGGAGTTGGATTACTCCAGCCCGCACAGATGTTTACTACGTAATTCTTATGAATGCATCCCTCCGCCAAAGGAAATAACCTGACATTTTTACTGTGTTTTAATTTACTTTCACAACTTTTTGAAGCATTGGTACTCTATATCGTGGTAAGTGGTGGGTTGGATGGGGAAACCCGATTATATTTACTATATTCACTATATGACTGCATTCCTCCGCCAAGAAAATAACCTGACTTTAATGTGTTTCTATTTTATTTTTGAGTTCCTTCCGGTCTATTTTTAATTTAATATAACCTAGTAAAAAACGGGGAGAAGCAGGGGAGAAAGAAAATAAAAAGAGAAAAAAGAAGGGAAAAGAGAAAAAAGGGACAAAAAAGCGAAAATAAGGTAAAAATAGGTCTAAAATGGCTTAAAATACATTGAAATAGGCTAAAAAATGCGAAAATTTCGCGATGATGGCGTCATCATAGATAAAAAATGGTGTCATAATTTTAGAGTACTTTTCATAAAATGGCGTCATAATTTTAGAGTACTTTTTAACTTTTTGCCGGTGGCGGGCCAATAAAATACCCGGGGGGAGGTGGGGCCAAATCTTCCATAAAGCGGGGGGGGGGGGGTATTTCCAGACCGTGCACAGGTCTGGATTATACATCTAATTGACACGTCCTCCAAGGACTAATATTTTTGAAAATGTCCTTGATTCATACTGAAGACGTAGCATGGGATTTATTTGGAAAAAGTGACTGATTTTACCAAACAAATTTTGGGGTCAAATTTTCATTTGAAATTTAGGACGTGGCGAGTTATTTTTTAAAAGCATGGTAAACATTATATCAAGTCTGTGTAATCAACACCAGACCTGTAAACGGTGATGCCCCCCAATTGTTTATCAAGTGGCTGTGCATGTGCCCTATTTTAATGCCACCCCCTGCATAATACAAACAATATTATTTTAAACTTATTTTCAGTTTCTAACATACATGGGCGGTCCGAAGTGAGGGGGGGTTAAAATCCGAGAAACGCAAAATACCCATATTATTTTTTTGTGGAGTGCATTTTACCCTTTTTTTCGATTTTGAAGGAAAAATAGGTTAAAAATGCTAATTTTAGGTCAAAAAGTCCTTTTTAGTGCATTTTTGAGCTTTTTATTGCTTAAAACATTCATTTTGACCTCAAAACTTAAGTTTGGAGGCAGTTAGAAGCCATTTTAAAGACATTTTTTATTTTCCCAATATTGGGGGGTTAACCTTTTCTCCTCTCACTTTTGAATGGGGGGTTAAACCCCCCTTCTCAGAATTTAGGGGGTTAACTCCCCCAACCCCCCCCCCCTCCGTGCCCATGTATGACTTGAAATATTTTAGGTCAAAATTTTTTTAGGGATAGGAAGGGACGTAACCAGGACTGGTTGACTGGGGGGCCGTAGAAAAAAAAAAGTGGGTCACAATTGTTATCAGTAAAAAAAAATGATAAACGGGGGATTTGGGGGCGCCGAGCCCCCCCCCCCAACCATGGGGGTCTGGGGGGCTTCAGCCCCCAAGAAATTTTTTTAGAAAATAGAGCCAAAAACTGCTATTAGAAACCTTATTTAAAACTTCAAATTTAGTAATTTACCAACCAGTCCATCCATAATCTCTATGAATCAATATTTTCTATTCTAAAAGCAGGCACCTCAAAGTTCACATCGCATTGCATTTATTATAGCTTAAAAAATTTTTTGTTTACAAAAACAGTTTGGAGCTGAATGTTCCTTTTAAGTTGACACTCTCAAAACATATATACTCATTAGAAAATTTTTGTTAGATAGGTAGATCCTTAATAACAAATATAACTTGCTGTAATAATACTAACAGCTATAATTGAAGCAAAATTAGATAAAAAAAAAACTACTCTCGACATTATATTTAAACGAAATTTATATTTAAAATCAGCACCTCAGAAAAGCCTTCGTTGATATTTTAGGGTGGTTGGAAGTAAAATGGGGGCTATTAAGGGAGTTTGGTGCTCCCCCAATTGAGTAAACCCCTCTTTGAGGTTCTTGAATATAAAATTAACAAACTAAATTTATGTTTAAAATCAGCACTCCAGACCACCATTTGATGCTATGTTTGGGGCTGTAAAAGGAAAAATGAGGGCTATTGTGCCAGTGCGGTGCTTCCCCCTCCCAAAAAGAGTAAAACCCCCTTTTTAAGATTCTCAAATGTATAACAAAAGAACAGAATTTATAGTTGTTATTAGGGCTCAAGAAAACATTAAGATGCTGTTTTCAGGATTAACTAAAACTGCAACAAGGAGCCCCCTAAAGGGGGGTGAAACCCCCTATTGAGGTGTTTAGAAGGAATAAAGGACTTTTTTATAAATAAGCCTTTACGTTTCATTTAATTTGACATAATCATTGTAATGCTAAAATTTGATAATGCGTCTTTGCTGTGTGTCGGGAATTCCGCCTACGCGTTAACCAGAATTTTTTGCACGCTCGTTCGTTACAGATGATACCGCAGAAAAAGATGTTTGTTTGCCAGCCATACAGCCGGTCAGTTCTTACAAAAAAAGATGTTATGTTTGCCAGCCATAGGGTAGTGCATTTAATTTCAGCACTTTTTTGTTTTTCCGATGTAACTTTTCACTGTATGGCCCGATTTTCATGTTGATAGCTCATTTTCAAGTTTTCACGATACTGCGTTGCGTCACAAGTTTTACTGTTCAAAAATAGTTTTTTTACTTAATTAAATCAGTTATTTTTAAATGGAAAATTGCCGAAATGTGTGCATTTAATTTCGGCACTTTACAAGCAATCGATTGTTTCTCAGTTAAAAAAATCATCATTTTCAAAAATTTAAAAGCGTTTCATTATCTCCAGACAGTTTTCTTTAATTTAAGCTTCTACTTGTTGTTCAACGTGTAACTGGCAAAAAGTTACAGCTAAAATGCCAAATGGTATCAAAATGAGCAAAATTTGGGAAAAAGTGCATTTAATTTCGGCACTTTTTAAAAGGACGACCTTAATCGAGTTTAAGTGCAGTGCTATGACCCCTACACATTTCAACGTTTTTTAACTCAACTACGATTTACCACCCGACCACTTAATTCAACCAGTTTTTACCTACAGCAATATGTGTGCCGAAATTACACTATTTTATTTTATAATGATTGCTCACCACAGACGCAACGTGGAACCACGGGGACTAAAAATTCGGAAAATAGATTAAATTTTACCAGGACGGTTTAATTTTAAAACCAATTTATTGCGTAATCGTAAAATGCCCATGTTCCAAAAACGAGTAACAATTTTTTTAAAATGAAAATATCATAACCTAACAAATAAAAAGCTCAATTAGCTCTCATTTGAGCTATCAAACGTCGTATTCCGTCCAGGATTACCAAAGATATAGTCCAAAATCAAAAATGGCCAATTTGGAAAGTGCCGAAATTAAATGCACCACCCTGCAGCCGATAAGTTCTTACCGAAAAAGATGTTATGTTTGCCAGCCATACGGCCGGTCAGTTCTTATAGAGCCATACGTGCCTGAGAAAATGGTGGGCAAAGAACGGGTATACCGCATGCGTCTCCCCCACCAACTTAAAAAAATCCGAAATTACTGACACTTCCTTCGTAAAACTTGATCCCAATACAAACGACGCTAGGGTAGTGCATTTAATTTCGGCACTTTTTTGTTTTTCCGATGTAACTTTTCACTGTATGGCCCGATTTTCATGTTTGATAGCTCATTTTGAAGCTTTCACAATACTGCGTTGCGTCACAAAAGTTTCACTGTACGAAAGTATTTTTTTCACTTAATTAAATCAGTTTTAAAAAAATCGAAACATGCCGAAATTAAATATGTGCATTTAATTTCGGCACTTTACAAACAATCGATTGTTTTTCAGTAAAAAAATCATCATTTTCAAAATTTTAAGAACCTATCATTATCTTTAGACAGTTTTCTTTAGTTTAAGCTTCTACTTGTTGTTCAACGTTTAACTGGCAAAAAGTTACAGCTAAAATGCCAAATGGTATCAAAATGAGCAAAATTTGGGAAAAAAGTGCATTTAATTTCAGCACTTTTTAAAAGGACCCTCTTAATCGAGTTTAAGTGCAGTGCTATGACCCCTACACATTTTAACGTTGTCTTTTAATATTTACAACTACAATATAACACCCGACCACTTAATTCAATCCGTTTTTACCTACAGCATATGAGTGCCGAAATTATACTATTTTATTTTATAACGATTGCTCACCACAGACGCAACGTAGAACCACGGGGACTAAAAATTCGAAAAATAGACTAAATTTTACCAGGACAGTTTAATTTTTAAACCAATTTATTGCGTAATCATTAAATGCCCATGTTCTAAAAACGAGTAACAAATTTATTTTTTATAAATCACATAATTTCACATGAAAATATCATAACATAACAAATAAAAAGCTCACGACAGTCATCTACATATAATTAGCTCTCATTTGAGCTATCAAACCTCGTATTCCGTCTAGGATTACCAAAGATATAGTCCAAAATCGAAAATGCCCAATTGGGAAAAGTGCCGAAATTAAATGCACTACCCTAATACTTCCGAAAATTTTGGAAAAACTCCTTAATTCAGAAAGGGAGGCGGCTCGCGTATGTTTGATGGATAGCCGCAGGAAATGTAATACTCCTAATTTATGGTTTCAGATTCAGCCTTTCTGTATTTTTGTAATAAAGCAATTTTGATTACTGGGCGCTCTTTTATAAAGTCAAGAACTTGACCGTCATGCCATTTTTTGTAAAAATTTACAGAAATAATAAGTTAATAGGCATAAGTTTTTTGCTAATCTCAAAACATATTTCCCAATTTCTATGCTGAAGAACAGAATTCCATTATTAGTAAAAACAAAAATATGTGTACCATTTGAAACAGCACATAAGAACAATATAATGATGAAAAATTGTAAAAAAACGGCACCGGTTTTATTTTTTCGCACAAAACATTTATCACAATAAATCATACAAAATAGATTTAAAAATTTAATTACCGGAGTGGAGGGGGGGGGAGGTAAAAAAACAAAACTTAAAATAAAATAACCGGAATGGAGGGGGTGGGGTTAAATCCCAGGAACATCGTTTACGGTTTACCCGTAAAATTTTTTTATGGGGAACATTTTACCCGTATCATTATCTTTTTTTATTTAGAAGAAAAATAGGTAAAAACACTAGTTTTAGGTTAAAAAGTTCCTATTTACGGCATATTGAAATTTGCGCTTTCTATTATTAAATTAACTATATTCATTCAACATTACGTCGCGCATAGCGACCGTAGCTATATATAAACGAAAACAGGTGGGCATAGCATAGGTGGGCAGGGGGGTTATACCCCCTCCCCCCAAAAATCCCAACTATAGCCGACACCCCCACCCTAAAATTTGGGGGTACCCCGGACACCCCCCTCTAAAATTTGGGGGTTCCAACATGGGCAAATTGGTCCGAAGGGGGGGGGGGGTTAAACCCCAAATTAGGGGGGGTTAAAATCCGAGAAACGCAAAATACCCATATTGTTTTTTTTTCTGGAGTGCATTTTACCCATATCGTTTTTCGATTTTGAAGGAAAAATAGGTAAAAAACGCTAATTTTAGGTAAAAAAGTCCTTTTTATTGCATTTTTGAGCTTTTTATTGCTTAAAACATTCATTTTGACCTCAAAACTGAAGTTTGGAGGCAGTTAGAAGTCATTCTAAAGACATTATTTTCCTTCATTTTTGCAAAATTGGGGGTTATCCTTTTCTCCCCCCACTTCCGAGTGGTGGGAGGGGAGGTTAAACCCACCTTCTCAGAACTTGGGGGAGGTTTAACCCCCCCCAACCCCCCCCATGTGCCCATGTATGGTTCCAGTACTAAAAACGCTAAAAATGGGGTATTTGAGGTATACCCCAAAAATTGTTTTAGGACACCCCCTAAATTTCGGGGGTCGGGTATACCCCCCAAAAAAAATCCGGAGGCTGCCCAACTATGGGCTTTCGGGGGGTATACCCGACCCCCAAAATTTGGGGGGTGTCCCAAAATTTTTTGGGGGTATACCTTAAATATCCCATTTTTAGCGTTTTTAGTACTTGGACCCTCCAAGTTTTAGGGGGGGGGGTGTCTGGAATACCCCTAAATTTTAGAAGGGGGGTGTCGACTATAATCAGGATTTTTACGGGGTATAACCTTCCTGCCAACCTATAGACGAAAATTGAAAAAACCCAGAGTGGCCGGGAGCCAAAAAGGGTGTAAAAATGCTGATTTGTTTTAAAAATGTACGTTTTTTTGGGAACTTTAAAAAGTACTCAAAATTTCTAATTTCCAAGTGGGAAGAGGTCAGATTTTATTTTAATTCTAGAAAGGGGTAGGAAGGGTCAGGGCAAAAAAATTCGGAAATCTGACGGAAGAGGGCCCATGGATTTTTTTCTAGGGGGGGAGGGAGGCAACGGCAACCCCAGCTTCTCTTCTCCACATTTTCATCTATCGTTGTAGTACCAGTTATTCATCAGCTATACAACTGAAAGAAATTAATTTAGGACTTTTAAAAGTAAAACACAGATTGACATAAATTACTTTATACATATCTAGAAAAGCATTAATTCACAAAAAAAAACAAACGAATATTCCGGTTGATAGCATTTGGCGTCTCATCAGCGGAAAAAACAAAGCTAATCCGTCGTTACTATCAGTCAGCGTGGCCGTAGCCAGGATTTCAATTGAGGGGGGATTTTTTGGAAGGTGCTTTATACATCAGAAGCGTTATAAAATACTTGTAACTGTAACTCTTTTTATATCTAAACACAAACATAATCTAAATAAAATGAGTCAGAGTCACGTTGATTTTATAATGATATTGACTCATTTTGCCGTAGTAACGACGATATTGCCGTTCCCTGAGCTGTTTACCAATTATCAGTGCACAAGTGGCTTTTTATGAGTTTTTTTTATCAGTGCACGATTTTGAATTGATCGTGATCCAGCTCGGAAATAACTTTTTCGTTGCTAAATACGGCGTTATCAATTCTAGAATGCGGACTTCCTTTCGTTCTCAGCCACGATTTCCTAAAGACAAGCGATAAAATTAACTATTTTTATGCAGACCTGTGCACTGCCGACTGCCCCCCCGGGTTTAAACGAGGGGGGGCAATTTCAAAACGGGGGGGCACGGGGGGCAACTTTTTTGAAACGGGGGGGGGGAAAAAAGGGGGGGGGCAAGCTGGAGTGAAAGAAAAAAGAGAAAAAATAAGGGAAAAGAGAAAAAAAGGGACAAAAAAAGCGAAAATAAAGGTAAAAATAGGTCT
>JASAMX010023718.1:0-19402 GCA_030248175.1 Microlaimidae sp. YZB2_3 | reverse complement strand
TCAAATAACCGCTCTTTCATTCAAAAATTTTAAAAATAGTATTAAGAATGGTCCTTTTTAGAGCTTATTTATCATAAGCCTGAGGACCATTTCTAGTAAACCATGAGTCCGTAATCTGGCGAACGTGATTGGTTCGCCTTGGTAATGCAATGCATTGTGTAGTGTTCCATATAAACTTTGCTAGAATAAATGATGATGATGATGATGACCCTCGTTCCTAACTACAACAGATTAGGTTAAATAACATTTATTGGAAAGCCTGTTGTCGCTTCGTAGTTAAACGTAAACCGTATATAATGTAAGTATACCCGGCATCCAACACAATATTTATATTTAGGGTGATTGATGGTTATACAAATTATCGTGCAGGAAACCAGATATACTTACTTTTCAAATGAAAAGATAAGCGGTTTAACAAAAATATATAATATACCGAAAAATGTGCAACTCCTATATAAAAAATTGCGGAAAAGTAGGCCATTATAATGAGCCTCTCCATTTAAATGGCACTCTCCATTAAAATGGCATAGTAGTCATTTTAATTCGGCAAGTTAAAATGGAGAGGAAGCCATTAGGGTAGTGCATTTAATTTCTGCACTTTTTTGTTTTTCCGATGTAACTTTTCACTCTATGGCCCGATTTTCATGTTTGATAGCTCATTTTGAAGCTTTCACAATACTGCGTTGCGTCACAAAAGTTTCTTTGTACGAAAGTAGTTTTTTACTTAATTAAATCAGTTTTTAAAAAATGGAAAATTGCCGAAATTAAATGTGTGCATTTAATTTCGGCACTTTACAAACAATCGATTGTTTCTCAGTCAAAAAATCATTATTTTCCAAAATTTAAAATCCTATCATTATCTCCAGACAGTTTTCTTTAATTTAAGCTTCTATTTGTTGTTCAACGTGTAACTGGCTAAAAGTTACAGCTAAAATGCCAAATGATGGTGGGAGTGGGGGTGGGGGTTTGGGGGGGGGTGGTTTTGGGGGGTGGTTGGGGTGTGTGTTTTGGTGGTTTTGTTTGTGTTGTTGGTGGGGGGGTGGTTGGGTTGGGGGGGGGGTCGGGGTTGGGGTCGTTGGGGGGAGGGGTCTGGGCTTGGGGGTGGTCTAGGGGAGAGGGCCGTGATACCTGCCTTGGTGCTATGATGCCCATGGTCCCTTTGACGGGCTCAGGGGGGGGGGGTCCACCGGGGTGCGGAGGTTTTTGACTCAGGGGGGGGGTTAACCGGGGTGTTTTTTTTCGTAACGGGGGTGGTCGACGGGTGTTTTTTTTTTACATTGAATTTTTTGAGATTTGTTTTTTCGCTTTTTGGTTGTTGGTGGGGGTGGTTGAATGGGCTTGGGGGGGGGGGGGGTCGGGTTTGGGGTCGGATTGGGGGGAGGGGTCAAATGATTGGGGGGGGGGGGGTGGTCTCGAGGGGGGGGCGACCGACCCCCTTTCGTGACCTATGATGAAGGCGATCAAAATGAGCAAAATTTGGGAAAATGCATTTAATTTCGACACTTTTTAAAAGGACCCCCTTAATCGAGTTTAAGTGCAGTGCTATGACCCCTACACATTTCAACGTTGTCTTTTAACTATTTACAACTACAATTTAACACCCGACCACTTAATTCAACCCGTTTTTACCTACAGCAATATGTGTGCCGAAATTACACTTTTATTTTATAACGATTGCTTACCACAGACGCAACGTAGAACCACGGGGACTGAAAATTCGGAAAATAGACTAAATTTTACCAGGACAGTTTAATTTTTAAACCAATTTATTACGTAATCATGAAATGCCCATGTTCTAAAAACGAGTAACAATTTTATTTTTTATAAATCACACAATTTCACATGAAAATATCATAACATAACAAATAAAAAGCTCACGACAGTCATCTACATATAATTAGCTCTCATTGAGCTATCAAACGTCGTATTCCGTCCTGGATTACCAAAGATATAGTCCAAAATCAAAAATGCCCAATGTGGAAAAGTGCCAAATTAAATGCACTACCCTATAATAGCCATTTAATGATTTAATTTCGCTTCATACTCACAAGTGTAAAACTGTCCGGGCCGCATGAGTTTTACCGTGTTGGACAGTATTAGACCGACACGCAAAAACTCGTGCGGCCCGGACAGTATTACACTTGTAAGTATATATGAAGTGAAATTAAATCAATAAATGGCTATTATAATGGCTTCCTCTCCATTTTAACTCGCCAAATTAAAATGACTAGTATGCCATTTTAATGGAGAGTGCCATTTAAATGGAGAGGCTCATTATAATGGCATACTTTTCGGTACTTTTTTATATAGGAGTTGCACATTTTTCGGTATATTATATATTTTTGGTTTTACTATGGAAAGCTTATAGTTCGGATAATGTTAAAAGGCTGAAGTTAAAAAAAATATCATGGGCATTTTTATACTGGACAACGCACTTTGACCAAAGGGGAAAGTACGTTGATTGATTGGGCTAATTAAGGTAGTACAAAGCATACAGTCCGGAAATGTTATAAAGGGGTTGATTTTTTTATGGACATCTTTATGGTGGGCAACTCATTTTCAAATCTAACATAAAATAATATATTTAATCGACTGAAGCCACATAAGAGATATTCAGTTGTGGAAACTGCGTTTGCAACTATCGAATTACCTTCAGGTTTATTGGAAAACCGCGTAAAACTAATGTACTTTATACTTTACTTTATACTGATTGTAGGGTAACTGACTCAATTTCGGCCACCTTTTCCTCGTATAATTGTTTTCGGCATGTCATACACCCGAAGCCACACAAATCTTTTATAATTCAAATAGTAAATTTTTTAGGGAAAACCAACAGTAAATCACAGATAGAAATTCGAAAATTTCTTATTTGGATAAATTTATTTTATTTGAAAGTAAAGCAAAAAGTTGAATTTCCGTATTAATCGCATGATTGTCTCTAAATTTATTTGCCATGCACAATTTAAAAAATAATGCAAATGGTTGATATTAGATTTTTTTTATCACAGCAAAACAATATATATTGATAGCTACAACAACCCAAATAAATAACAACAGTGTTTTCATTCCGTAAAGTTAGGACGGGAGTGTTTCCAACCAACCGATTTTCATTTACCGCTGTCGAATTTTAATTGCCAACTCCAAAGTTTTTCAAAACCTTTAAATCTCTGGTTTAATAATAGGGTAACTGACTTAATTTCGGCCACCTTTTTTTAGTTTTTTGGATAAGTTTTTTCTGGTTTTTCCAATCGACCCAAAATTTGGTCTAAAAATCAAACGATAGCTATTTTGTTATTACAGTGCAAAATTTTAAAATTTCTGTTACACTAAAAGATCAGTAGAGGTTTAAAGTTTTGTTTTTATAGTGGCCGAAATTAAGGCGTGAGCCATTAACTTCGGTTACCTAGAAAAAACTGGCTATAACTATTGCCAAACTGAACAATTAAAATTTTTAAAGGTTGCAAATTTCTCCTTAGGTATTGTTCTTGGTACATATAACTTAATTTTTTCCGTTTTCAAACTTTAATAGTTATTAGCAAGACTTTGAATAATTATGTCATAACCTTAAAAAACAAGTGTTCATAACCTATATTTTTGTTCAATTTTTATTTTTGGCTTAAAAAACGTCAAAAAAAGAAAAACGAGAAAAACAAATCTTTATAAATACGGTAGTACGATGATATTTAAAAACAGTAAAAAACGGCAGGTTCTTTCACCTAAATTTTAAGGTGGCCGAAATTAACGGAATCTTAAAATGCGCAGTCAGTTAAACGCGTTGCAAAGTGATTTTGAAGAAAATATCAAAATATAAAAATTAGCAACTTTGAGCCTTAAATAGAAGATATTTTAAGGTTAAATTGTGCTTCGTTCTAAATTTGATGCTTAAACACAAAAAAAATTAAGAAAATCACAAACAATTTACTTTTTGTATGAAAATGTTGGCAATGCAGAATAAGAAAAATAAAAACTTTTGCAAAAACACTTTATTCAACATTAATCCAGTTACTTTTGTGCTAGTTCTTTTGTGTTTTTAAAATAAGCCAATTTTTTAACATCCTAAATTGGTGGTCGAAATTAAGTCAGATACCCCACTTTATTTTTACTGAACTAAAAATCATACAAAACGGCCAATCAGCTGCGCGCCAACTATTGCCATGCAAATTAAACCACATCATATGGAAATTATTGATTTTAGTCGATACGACAATTTATATGCCTGAACTCTCATTTATATGCCTAAACAATTTATATGCCTAAACACCAAAATCAAATAAAAAATAATTTGCATAAGCTTGGATTAGCACGCAGCTGATTGGTTGTTTCTTATGATGTTTATTTCATCAATAGTACGTTTAAAAATTTTTGCGTGGGTTCCCAACAAAAAGATTCAGTTGCGCACTTTTCAACCAAACCGTATACAAATTATTCCTTATGAGACTTTGGTCGATTGGTATAATGAACACAAAATCAGCTGATATACTTTGTACTTTCTTAACAAAAAATATTTTTAATCAACTATTTGTCCCCCTTTTTTTCCTGTTATGCTTTTTGCTTACTTTCAAATAAAAATAAATTTATGAAAATAAGAAATTTTCGAAATTCTATCTGTGATTTACTGTTGGTTTTCCCTGAAAATATTTCACTTATTTAAATTATAAGAGATTTGTGTGGGCTTCGGGTGCTTGACATGCCGAAAACAGTTATACGCTTACATAGATGTTTATTAAGGAAAAAGCGTGACCGAAATTGAGTCGGTTACCCTACAATTAGTATAAAGTAAAAGTAGAAGAGATATCAGCTTTATGTTGATTTTCAAATAAACATGAAGGTAATTCGAGAGTTGCAAAAAGCTGTGCAAAAAGTTTCCATAACTGAGATATCTCTTATGTGGCTTCAGTCGATTAAATATATTATTTTATGTTAGATTTGAAAATGAGTTGTCCACCATAAAAATGTCCATAAAAAAATCAACCCCTTTATAACATTTCCGGACTGTATGCTTTGTAATACCTTAATTAGCCCAATCAATCAACGTACTTTCCAATTTGGTCAAAGTGCGTTGTCCAGTATAAAGATGCCCATGATATTTTTTTTAACTTCAGCCTTTTAACATTATCCGAACTATAAGCTTTCCATAGTAAAACCAAAAATATATAATATACTGAAAAATGTGCAACTCCTATATAAAAAAATACAGAAAAAATATAGAGAATTATTATAGCACCTTGCGTGAATCTTGGTTTATACATAGAAGGATACAATATAAATAAGTGTTACCATAATGGATAATTACCGTATCTCCCTCCTACTTATCTTTTGTAGTATGGATATCAACCGATAGATAGCGCGCGAAACTTTGATCGGTTGATCTGCATACTACGAAAGATAAGTAGGAGATACGGTAATTACCCATTATGGTGACACTTATGCATATTGCATACTTCATGTATAAACCGAGTTCCAGTGCAAGGTGTCTATAATGAGCCTCTCCATTTAAATGACACTCTCCATTAAAATGGCATAGTAGTCATTTTAATTCGGCGAGTTAAAATGTAGAGGAAGCCATTATAATAGCCATTTATTGATTTAATTTTACTTCATATATACTTACAAGTGTAATACTGTCCCGGCCGCACGAGTTTTATTTAGCGTGTCGGTCTAATTCTGTACAACACGGTAAAACTTATGCGGCCCGGACAGTTTTACACTTGTGAGTATATATGAAGTGAAATAAAATGAATAAATGGCTATTATAATGGCTTCCTCTCCCTTGTAACTCGCCGAATTAAAATGACTACTATGCCATTATAATGGAGAGTGTCATTTAGGCTCATTATAATGGCCTACTTTTCCGCACTTTTTTATATAGGAGTTGCACATTTTTCGGTATATTATATATTTTTGGTAAAACCGCTCATCTTTTCATTTGAAAAGTAAGTATGTCTGGTTTCCTGCACGATAATTTGTATAACCATCAATCACCGTAAATATAAATATTGTGTTGGATGCCGGGTATACTTACATTATATACGGCGGCGGACGATGTTTAACTACGGAACCAAATAAAGAAAACAGTACACACGCATCGCATTCCAAGGCGAACCAATCACGTTCGCCAGATGAGATTATGGTTTATTAGAATTGTTTAGGCTTATGATATAAGCGTCAACAGGCTTTCCAATAATATGTTAGTTAGCCTAATCTGTTGTAGGAACGAGGGTCCATCCATCTTTAGTAAAAAAAAACACTATCCAGCATATTGATCTTTTAAAGTTTTATATTTTGCTTTTCATTGATTAATTAAGTCTTACCAATAAATTTGAACCAATTCAAGTTGTCCAGTATAAAAATGTCCATGTACAGTCTTTGGAAAATTCAAACCCTCTACGACATTTCTCAGGGTATAAGCTTTCCAAAGATATCTTATTCATTTTAATCCGCTGGGTGGTTGGGAACTCGAGAAACAGTTAGGGAACACACACATTGCGTCTATTTATATACAATGCTTGTTCACAAATCATTCCCTTTCTTATTCTTATTATTTTAAAGCATTTTTTAGTGATTTTGAAAACCCAAAATCACACCCCAAGCACTTTTTGAGATTCACCCCAGGTGTACGAGTATGCCCCTGTGATTTTGACCATTACCCGGAGTGGTAAATGTTCCTCTTATGCCTACTTCTAGTCTCTTGGGGGATATCTATATATAAATAGACGTAATGTTTTCACCAATTTTCACCAAAGGGGGGATTTTTGAACTTAAAAAATTTTCTGACTCAGAATTGACCCAAACTTATTGGAAAGAGTAATTAGGCAATGTAAAGACAGAATATCACGATTTTTGGAAAAATGAACATGGACATCTTAATACTGGACAACGTTTTTTTCATTAAAGAAGGGAATTACTTTGCTCACCAACCACAAGAAGGGTTGGGCTAAATGAGATATCATTGCAAAGCTTACGGTCGGGAGAATGTCATAATTTATAAAAAAATTTGCATGGACATCTTTAATCTGGAAAAAACATTTTCACAAAAAAGGGAAACCTTTGGATTTTGGAAAGTGAAAATTTTTGTCTTTGAATTGGCTCAAACTTATTGATAAGAGTAATTATCCAATGTAAAACCAAAATGTCATGTTTTTTGGTAAGATTAACATGGACATCTTAATGCTGGACAAAGTTTTTTTCACTAAAAAGAGGAACGACCTTCCTCCCCAACCAGCAAAAGGATTGGGGTAAATGAGATATCATTGCAAAGCTTACAGACAGGGGAATGTCATAAAGGGGTGAAATTAAAAAAAATCGCATGGACATCTTTTGGTTGGACAACACATTTTCACAAAAACAGGGCCCTATGGACTTTGAAAGTTGAAAATTTTTTTAACTTCGAATTGGTTCAAACTTATTGGTAAGAGTAATTTGCCAATGTAAAGTCAGAATATCATGTTTTTGGAAAAATGAAAATGGACATCTTTATGCTGGACAACGTTTTTTTACTAAAAGGAGGAATGACCTTTCTCCTTAACCCCAAAAATAAATAAGGTATCATTGCAAAGCTTGAATTTCAAGGAATGCTATAAAAGGGTTGAATTTTTCAAAAAATAAATAACAAGGACATCTTTATGCTGGACAACGCATTTTCACCAAAAGTGAGAACCCTTCTCCTCAACCACAAAACCAATTGGGCTAAATGAGGTATCATTGCAAAGCTTACAGTCTGGAGAATCTCATAAATGGGTATATTGGACAACATATTTTTACCAAAGATGGAAGAACCTTCCTCCCCAACCACAGAAAAAATGAGGATAAATAAGATATTATGGGAAACCTTATTGTTCAGGGAGCAGCATAAGGTGATTGAAATTAGTAAAAAATTAACACGGACATCTTTATATGGACAACATATTTTCACCGAAAGAGGGAAAGACCCTTCTCCCCTACTAAAATTAAAGTGGGTAACTGAGGTATCACTGTAAAGCTTACAGTCACGGGAATGGCATAAAAGGGTTGAATTTTGAAAAAAAAAGTAAATGAATATAAAAAATGCGGGAAAAATTATTTGTCAGCCGTTTGGCTGACACGGGCTACTTGTGTTAAAAATTCGTCCTTGCCAGGTCAAGTTGACGACAAAAAACAACACTACATCAATCGTTTCATGTAAAAATTAAATCTGCTTTATAATTTTTCCACTTAAAAAAAATTTCAAAATAAACTTTTTATTAAACCAATAAAAAAGTTAAAAATATCGAGTTTCACACAACTCTTGCTGACAATACATTAAACTAAACAAAACAATTTAAAATCACAGATAAATAATGCACAAGCCTGTTGATAATGTTAAAACTACAACTAATATTAAATAACAATTCTATTTAAAATTTTATCAAGTTCAACATAATAAAGACTGAAGACATATTTCTAGAGTTTGATAATGGGTGTCCAAAACATGGAAGTATCACTTGGACAAGCTAATCTTTTTTTGCTAAATTTTGAAGCTCTTACTTTTTTAGAAAACACCTTTTACTTTAAAGTACTGTATTCTAATCTAAATAAATTTAATTCCTGAATATAGTGAAATGAAGAGGGCCGAATCGCAGAAAGAAAGCTTAGGTATCTAGCCAAAAACTTAAAATTTAAAAAATTTCGCTAAATATCTCTTCAAATGGTGCAATAATAATAACCAAACGCATACTAACTTTATTTTTTTTTTAATTTAAATACCAAAAATCGTTTTAAAATTTATCATTTCTAAGTTTTATTATTTATTACTTGCTTCTTTTATATTCTTTTAGATTTTATTTTTATTCTTTTTAATTTGCAATACTAAAAAACGGTTATTTTGAGAGTGCACGACTGGCCTGTTTCTTAAATATTAATTTTCTTGGGGTGCATGAGTTTTTTAGTGTAAAGCAATAGAAAAATTAGAAAAAACAATCAAAGTTTTGATATCACTTTAAATGCAATTCAAAAGATTTTTTATGCTTTTCTTTTATAAACGGTGTAATACTTTATCGAGTTAAAATGTATACTTTGCACAAATTTTGTTCATTTATGTATTAGTTAATTTAATACTTTCATTTATATAATTTATTAGACTACAAATATAGTAGTGCAACTTAAAGCGTCTAGTAAAAGGAATTTTATAATAACACTTTGGCGATACGGTGTCCCTGCGTCATTATTGAAACGGAGTAATAGGATGTTATGTAAATACGGGTTCTGGTCGCAATTGAACAAAATTTAAGTTTTTACCTACCCAGGCTTTCTATCTGAAAAATAAATAATAATTATATATTCATGTTTCTATAATATGATATAAATAAATATAGAAATATACAGTATTATAATATATATGTGTTTACCATTGATTTATTTGAAAGAAAAAAATACTAAGGCTTTAATAGGTTCCATTAAAAAGGTTTAATGGGGAGACTGTCTTTGAGTGATTGAGGTGGTGCATGCATATCCCCTCATCCTCCAGCCTAGTATGTCACTATGCATGTATAAATCACTTGAGATACACAAGTTTTTTTAAATCATATACATTTTAAAATAGTTATATGTGCGGACTAAAACCTAAAACGATTACAAAACAACAAAAGGCCCTAAAGACTGATAAAATACCTTCCTGACTGTATAAGTGTTTAAAATAAACTATGCATAACTTTATTATCACAGATTACGAAGAATAGACGCCACAAATGAATATGTTCTGAGAAACTGCACAGTTAAACACAAGTATGCGGGCAACAAGTTCCATATAAAAAATCAAGCGAGTGTCTTTCAAAGGTTTACGGAAAAAAAGCATCCGTGCACAAGGCGGAAAAAAAGCACCCGACAGGAGCGCGCGACAAATGTTATGCAGCGGTGTTTATTACGTTATCAGTATTATGTATAAAACTTTTTGCTTGTAGTTTTTGAAGATTTTAAAGTTATTATTTTATTAATTTCTGCAATAATGTTCTAAAAACAATTAATACAAAGTTTTCTGAAAACGGACGTTGTTTTACTGTAATCGTAGATGGCCCTTACAACTCCGGTTTTTTCTCATGTAAATTACGAAATTTTGCTAACGTTGGTTTGTATAATTTATGAATGCCGAATACAGTTACTGACACTTTAAAAGGTTGCTGTTTCGCAACTTCAAACAATTTTAATGATCATAATATAATTTGGAAAACTAGCTAATCATAAAATTAATCTTGTGTATGGATTGAAGATTAAATAAAAACTAAAAGTGTTTTCTCCAATTAATTTAAACGAGTTGACGAATTGAACGAGTTATTTCTGTATAAATATTTTTATTATGTAGCATTGGACAAAAATAAAAAATTAAAAGAAAAAAAAAACTGAAACGAAAAGACTATCGGTGTTACGTCGGGTCAGGGGGTTGTTGTTTAGGGAAAATGAATTTCGTAAAAAGGCATTTTAAGAAAATCGTATGTTTGTTCGCACGTTTTTGAATAAAATTTGTTAAAA
Source organism: Microlaimidae sp. YZB2_3 (assembly GCA_030248175.1). Lineage (NCBI taxonomy): Eukaryota > Metazoa > Nematoda > Chromadorea > Desmodorida > Microlaimidae > Microlaimidae sp. YZB2_3. Next base: position 8,923 of record JASAMX010023718.1, on the reverse strand, counting down.
GATTGAAAAACGTATGTCAATGAGATATTAAATTGGGTGTTTTGGCGCAAAACAGAGAAAGTGAATGAAGCCTAAGTTTTAGAATCGTGTATAATTGGAAATATGTTAAAAAACACCATATAAATTAAGAGAAGCTGCTAAATTTTAAATAAATTAAATGGTGTGTAAAAAAATTGCTCAATTTTTCTATTGTGAATATATATAAAAATCGCAATTTAAAGTTCATGGAAATTTGAAGCTAAACAGCTGTTGTCGTTTTGCATTTTTAGCGATGCATATTGTTTAAATATTTTATTTGATTTTTCTTTTCTTGCAAATCTTAGATGATTTTTGTTATAATATTATGCACGCTATGAATATAACTATTATGCCGCTACTGAATTTTTAGTTGTAGCTTTCATATACTTATACTTATACTTATAAATTATAACATAATTTATACTTTATAAGTATAAATAAACGTATGTGATATTTGTCTTGCACTCCTTTCGGGTGCTTTTTTTCCGCCTTGTGTACGGGTGCTTTTTTTTCGCCTTTCCCACAGGTGCTTTTTTTCCGCCACCCTTTTCAAAGACAAGCCAAACCGAACAAGCGCCAGACTTCTAACCCCTGTCAAAACAATGAAATATTTATTCCCACGCAGCCAGGTGGCCCAAAAAGATGGGCGCCAGCAGTTTCAAATCTACAATGGCGAAAACGAATGGGTGATCCGCTCTGAAGACGGGCGGGGGTGGTCGCGGTACTGGGGCAGCAGACCGGAACATCATAACCACTGCGGTGGCCGCCGCCGCTTCGCTCCCTTCTTCATTTACCTAAATGGAACATTATAAAATTATGAAACTTCGTCAATGATCTTGGATTTGACACAACCTTACCACGCTGTTTACCCCTCCTGGAAAAAAATCTGGGAGACTCCCTTCCCCAAAATTTTTTTATTTAGACACCCTATCTCCTGTGAAATTCTCAATCCGACCCTTCCCCTCAATTCCGAGCTAAATGTTGGGGATAAATCAAAACAAATTTTACTGTCATACCCTTTTTTGTAGTAGAAAACAGTGCTTTTGTAGTCTTTTTATACATAAAAAGCCTATTTTGATGCATACATGAGCATAGAGGGGGTAGGGTTAGGTGACCCCCCTTAGCTGAAATTTTGGACCCCTAGAAAAAAAATTTAGGACCCCCTCCCCCCAAAATTTTTATATTTTTACACCCTAACCCCCTCTGGAATTCTAAATTTACCCCCCTCCCCTTCAAGCAAATTTTGGGTATGAATTTATGTAAAATTTACTGTCACAAACACGGTTTTATAGTAAAACAGTACTTTTGTACTCTTTTATAGATATATAGCTAATTTCAGTGGCATGCATTAATAGTTTATAAAAAAAAAATTGTTTAAAAGTATTTGCAAAGCATGTAAAAAAATGAAAAATCAAATAAAATTGATTTTAAAAATTATGCTTATTGCGCTGGATAATAAATGCTAATAACTGAAAGCAGTCTGTTTTAGCTTCAAATTTCATGAACTTTAAATTGGATTTTTATTTAGTATTCACAATAGTATAAAATATTTGAGAATTTTTTACCCACATTTAATTTGATTTGTAAAATTTAGCAGCTTCTCTTCTTATTTATTTGGTGTTGTTTTTTAATTTTCAATTATACACTGGTATTCGTAAAACTTTGGAGTGGCTTATTGGACTGGGTTCGTCTGTTTTGGCGCAAAACTGGACGGGTCTAATTTAATATCGTCTTGACATCGTTTTTCGTATCTTTTACAATTTTATTCAAAAACTGTTTTAGGCGAAATACAAACAAATATAGATTTTTTCTGTTTTAAAAATGCTTTTTGATATTTTTGGAGGTATAAAAATTTTGGATTTGATTCAGTTTTTCCGCTAGAACGAACAAACCATCTAGTATAGCCAGTTCAAAGTTTTATGAATCAGTTGACGTCTTTTCGTTTCGTTTTTTTTTCTTTTATTTTTATTTTTGTCAATGCTACATAATAAAAATATAATAAAAATACTCTCATTCGTCCTCGTTTATTAATTGGAGAAACCTTTTTGTTTTTTTTATCTTCATCATACACAAGATTAATTTTATGATTAGCTCGTTTTCATTATTTATGATAGTTAAAAATTGTTTGAAGTTGCGAAAGGCACTTTAAAGTGTCAGTATATTATTCGGCATTCATAAATTATACAAACAACGTTAGGGTAAAAATTCGTAATTTACATGAGAAAAAAACTACAATTATAAGGGGCTTCTACGAATTACAGTAAAACACGTCGTTTTCAGAAACTTTGTATTAATTGTTTTTAGAACATTATTGCAGAAATTAATAAAATAATAGTTTTAAAATCTTTACAAAAACTACAAGCAAAAAGTTTTATACATAATACTGATAACGTAATAAACACCGCTGCATAAGGGCATTTTGCTGCGCGCTCTGTGGGTGCTTTTTTTTCCGCCTTGTGCAGATGCTTTTTTTCCGTCACCGCTTGATTTATATGGAACTTGTTGCGCAAATTTTGTGTTTAACTGTGCAGTTTCTGGACATTTGTGGCGTCTATTATTTCGTAATCTGTGATAATACATGTTTATTTTTAAACACTTTTATACAGTAGGGAAGGTATTTTTCGTCTTGGCTTTTGTTGTTTTGTAATCGTTTTCTTTTAGTTTCGCAGCGTATTTTTAAAATGTATATGATTTAAAAAAAAACTTGCTCAAGTAAGGTTTATACATGCATAGTGAGCATCTCTAGGCTGGAGGAAGATCTACATGCACGCTCAATATGCACTCAAAGAAAGTTCTCCATTTAAACTTTTTTAATGGAACTATTAAGCTTGTATTTTTTTCTTTCAAATAAATCAATGGTAAACCATATATATTATATCTGTATATTTCTATATTTATTTATTCATATTATCAAAAACATGAATATATAATTTTATTTTAGGATGGAGAGCTGGGGTGGGCTAAAAACTTATTTTTGTTCAATTGCGACAGAACCGTATTTACATAATTTCTGTCTCCCGTTTCGATGAGTGACGCAGGGACCCTCTGGAAAATATTCTATTGAATTCCTTTTCTGAGACGCTATAAGTTGCGTTGCCATTGCAGTCTAATAAATTATATAAATGAAAGTTTTAAATGAACTAATACATAAATGAAAAAATTTGTGCAAAGTATCATTTTTAAGCATTCACGTTTATAAAAGAAAAGTAAAAAATCTTTTGAATTGCGTAATAATGTCAAACTTAAACACGAAAACAACAAAAGGCCTAAAGACTGATAAAATCTTCTGCTGTATAAGTGTTTAAAATAACTATGCATACTTTTTATCACAGATTACGAAGAATAGACGCCACAAATGAATATGTTCTGAGAAACTGCACAGTTAAACACAAGTATGCGGGCAACAAGTTCCATATAAAAAATCAAGCGAGTGTCTTTCAAAGGTTTACGGAAAAAAAGCATCCGTGCACAAGGCGGAAAAAAAGCACGACAGGAGCGCGGACAAATGTTATGCAGCGGTGTTTTTCGTTATCGTATTATGTATAAACTTTTTGCTTGTAGTTTTTGAAGAACTTAAAGTTTTTTTTTTATTTCTGCAATAATGTTCTAAAAACAATTAATACAAAGTTTTCTGAAAACGGACGTTGTTTTACTGTAATCGTAGATGGCCTTACACTCGGTTTTTTCTCATGTAAATTAGAAATTTTGCTAACGTTGGTTTGTATAATTTATGAATGCGAATACAGTTCTGACACTTTAAAAGGTTGCTGTTTCGCAACTTCAAACAATTTTAATGATCATAATATAAATTTTGGAAACTAGCTAATCATAAAATTATCTTGTGTATGGATTGAAGATTAAATAAAACTAAAAGTGTTTTCTCATTAATTTAAACGAGTTGACGAATTGACGAGTTTTTCGTTTTTTTTTTATGTAGCATTGGACAAAAATTAAAAATTCAAAAGAAAAAAAAAACTGAAACGAAAAGACTATCAACTGGTATTCATAAAACTTTGAACTGGGTCTATACGAGCTGGGTTTGTTTGTTTAAGCAGAAAATATTGAATCAAATCAAAATTTTTATCGTCAAAAATATCAAAAAGGCATTTTTAAAACAGAAAAAATCGTATATTTGTTTGTATTTCGCCTAAAACAGTTTTTGAATAAAATTTGTTAAAAGATTACGAAAAACGTATGTCAATGACGATATTAAATATTAGACCCGGTCCAGTTTTGTCGCCAAAAACACAACGGATTCCAGTCCGAATGAAGCCTCCAAAGTTTTACGAATACAGTGTATAATTGGAAATATGATAAAAAACAACACCAATATAAATTAAGAGAAGCTGCTAAATTTTACAAATCAAATTAAATGGTGTGTAAAAAAATTGCTCAAATATTTTATACTATTGTGAATACTAATATAAAAATCGCAATTTAAAAATTCATGGAAATTTGAAGCTCAAAAGCATCTGACTGCTTGTCAGTTATTAGCATTTATTATCCAGCGCAATAAGCATAATTGTTTAAAATCATTTTATTTGATTTTTTCATTTTTTTACTTTGCAAATACTTTTAACTAATTTTTTTTGTTATAACTATTAATGCACGCCACTGAAATTAGGCTATATATCTATAAAAAGAGTACAAAAGTACTGTTGTTTACTATAAAACCGTGTTTGTGACAGTAAATTTTGACATAAATTCATACCCAAAATTTGGCTTGGAAGGGGGGGAGGGGGTAAATTTAGAATTCCAGAGGGGGTTAGGGTGTCAAAATATAAAAATTTTGGGGGGAGGGGGTCCTAAATTTTTTTCTAGGGGGTCCAAAATTTCGAGGCTAAGGGGGGTTGGGACCCAACCCTACCCCCTCTATGCTCATGTATGCATCAAAATAGGCTTTTATGTATAAAAAGACTACAAAAGCACTGTTTTCTACTACAAAAAAGGGTGTGACAGTAAAATTTGTTTTGATTTATCCCCAACATTTAGCTCGGAATTGAGGGGAAGGGGCGGATTGAGAATTTCACAGGAGATAGGTTGTCTAAATAAAAAAATTTTGGGGAAGGGGGTCCCCCAGATTTTTTTCCAGGAGGGGTAAACAGCGTAGTAAGGTTGCGTCAAATCCAAGATCATTGACGAAGTTTCATAATTTTATAATGTTCCATTTAGGTAAATGAAGAAGGGAGTGAAGGGGGGGTCCGCAGTGGTTATGTGTTCGGTCTGCTGCCCGAGTACACAACCACCCCCGCCCGTCTTCAGAGCGGATCACCCATTCGTTTTCGCCATTGTAGATTTGAAACTGCTGGCGCCCATCTTTTTGGGCCACCTGGCTGCGTGGGGATAAATATTTCATTGTTTTGACAGGGGTTAGAAGTCTGGCGCTTGTTCGGTTTGGCTTGTTTTTGAAAAGGGTGGCGGAAAAAAAGCACCTGTGGCAAAGGCGAAAAAGGGGGGAAAAGGAAGGAGGCAAGCGCGGCGTTTTCGTATAAAGTATGAAATTATTATGTTATAATTTATAAGTATTAAGTTATAAATTATTATGAAAGCTAACTTAAAATATTCAGTAGCGTGCATTAATAGTTTATTATTCAGTAGTGTGCATTAATAGTTTATAACAAAAAAATTAGTTTAAAAGTATTTGCAAAGTAAAAAAATGAAAAATCAAATAAAATTGATTTTAAACAATTATGCTTATTGCGCTGGATAATAAATGCTAATAACTGACAAGCAGTCTGTTTTAGCTTCAAATTTCCATGAACTTTAAATTGCGATTTTTATATTAGTATTCACAATAGTATAAAATATTTGAGCAATTTTTTACACACCATTTAATTTGATTTGTAAAATTTAGCAGCTTCTCTTAGTTTATATTGGTGTTGTTTTTTAACATATTTCCAATTATACACTGGTATTCGTAAAACTTTGGAGTGGCTTCATTCGGACTGGGTTCGTCTGTTTTGGCGCCAAAACTGGACCGGGTCTAATATTTAATATCGTCATTGACATACGTTTTTCGTAATCTTTTAACAAATTTTATTCAAAAACTGTTTTAGGCGAAATACAAACAAATATACGATTTTTTCTGTTTTAAAAATGCCTTTTTGATATTTTTGGACGGTATAAAAATTTTGGATTTGATTCAGTTTTTCCGCTAAAACAAACAAACCCAGTCTCGTATAGACCCAGTTCAAAGTTTTATGAATACCAGTTGATAGTCTTTTCGTTTCAGTTTTTTTTTTCTTTTAATTTTTATTTTTGTCCAATGCTACATAATAAAATATAATACGAAATAACTCGTTCAATTCGTCAACTCGTTTAAATTAATTGGAGAAAACACTTTTAGTTTTTATTTAATCTTCAATCCATACACAAGATTAATTTTATGATTAGCTAGTTTTCCAAATTATATTATGATCATTAAAATTGTTTGAAGTTGCGAAACAGCAACCTTTTAAAGTGTCAGTAACTGTTATTTTCGCATTCATAAATTATACAAACCAACGTTAGCAAGATTTCGTAATTACCAAAGCACGGGTAAATTGAACGTTACAGTAAAACAACGTCCGTTTTCAGAAAACTTTGTATTAATTGTTTTTAGAACATTATTGCAGAAATTAATAAAATAATAACTTTAAAATCTTCAAAAACTACAAGCAAAAAGTTTTATACATAATACTGATAACGTAATAAACACCGCTGCATAACATTTGTCGCACGCTACCTCGGGTACTTTTTCCGCCTTGTGCACGGATGCTTTTTTTCCGTAAACCTTTGAAAGACGCTCGCTTGATTTTTTATATGGAACTTGCTGCCCGCATACTTGTGTTTAACTGTGCAGTTTCTCAGAACATATTCATTTGTGGCGTCTATTCTTCGTAATCTGTGATAATAAAGTTATGCATAGTTTATTTTAAACACTTATACAGTCAGGAAGGTATTTTTATCAGTCTTTAGGGCCTTTTGTTGTTCTGTAATCGTTTTAGGTTTTAGTCCGCACATATAACTATTTTAAAATGTATATGATTTAAAAAAAACTTGTGTATCTCAAGTGATTTATACATGCATAGTGACATACTAGGCTGGAGGATGAGGGGATATGCATGCACCACCTCACTCAAAGACAGTCTCCCCATTAAACCTTTTTAATGGAACCTATTAAAGCCTTAGTATTTTTTTCTTTCAAATAAATCAATGGTAAACACATATATATTATAATACGGTATATTTCTATATTTATTTATATCATATTATAGAAACATGAATATATAATTATTATTTATTTTTCAGATAGAAAGCCTGGGTAGGTAAAAACTTAAATTTTGTTCAATTGCGACCAGAACCCGTATTTACATAACATCCTATTACTCCGTTTCAATAATGACGCAGGGACACCGTATCGCCAAAGTGTTATTATAAAATTCCTTTTACTAGACGCTATAAGTTGCAGTTGCACTACTATATTTGTAGTCTAATAAATTATATAAATGAAAGTTTTAAATGAACTAATACATAAATGAACAAAATTTGTGCAAAGTATACATTTTAACTCGATAAAGTATTACACCGTTTATAAAAGAAAAGCATAAAAAATCTTTTGATAAATTGCATTTAAAGATGATGTCAAAACTTAAATTGTTTTTTCTAATTTTTCCCTATTTCTTTACACTAAAAAACTTATGCACCCCCAAAGAAAATTAATATTTAAGAAACAGGCCAGTCGTGCACTCTCCAAAATAACCGTTTTTTAGTATTGCAAATTGAAAAGAATAAAAATAAAATCTAAAAGAATACTAAAAGAAGCAAGTAATAAATAATAAAACTTAGAAAATGATAAATTTTTAAAACGATTTTTGGTATTTAAATTTAAAAAAAAATAAAGTTCATATGCGTTTGGTTATTATTATTGCACCATTTGAGGAGATATTTAGCGAAATTTTTAAATTTTAAGTTTTTGGCTCGATACCTGAGCTTTTCTTACTGCGATTTGGGCCTCTTAGTTTCACTATATTCAGGAATTAAATTTATTTAATTAAAAATACAGTACTTAAAGTAAAAGGTGTTTCTAAAAAAGTCAAGCTTAAAATTTCAGCAAAAGATTAGCTTGTCCAAGTGATACTTCATGCTAGAAACACATTATCAAACTGTAAAAATATGTCTTCAGTCTTTATTATGTTGAACTTGATAAAATTTTAGATAGAATTGTTATTTAATATTAGTTGTAGTTTTAACATTATCAGACAGGCTTGTGCATTATTTATCTGTAATTTTAAATGAGTTTGCTTTTAGTTTAATGTATTGTCAGCAATTTGTGTGAAACTCAATACTTAACTTTTTTATTGGTTTAATAAAAAAGTTTATTTTGAAATTTTTTTTAAGTGAAAAATTATAAAGCAGATTTAATTTTTTACATGAAACGATAAATAAATATTGTTTTTTGTCAGTTACCAACGTTATCAAGGACGAAATTTAACATATCCCAAGGGCTAAAAGTAGACATAAGAAGAACGGCTCCAGATGGTCAAAATCGCGGGGCGTACTCCATACACCCTGGGGTGAATCTCAAAAAGTGCTTGAGTATAATTTTTAGGATTTTCAAAATCGTAAAATCTTAAAAATAATACAAGAATAAGAAAGGGAACGTTGTGAACAAGCATATCATATAAATAGACGTAATGTGTGTGTTCCTAACTGTTCTCATTCCGACACCCAGCAGAATGAATAATTGTATTTTGAAAAGCTTATACCCTGAGAAATGCATTGAGAGGGTTCGAATTACTGGACAACTTGATCATTCAATTCATTAATCTTAATTAATCAATGAAAACAAAATTAAAACTTTAAAAATACGATATGTAGAATAGTGTTTTTTTACTAAAGATATTAATAGAGTTGTTTAGCGAGA
>JASAMX010023714.1:0-19234 GCA_030248175.1 Microlaimidae sp. YZB2_3 | reverse complement strand
GTGTATGTTCGTACTTGGTTCAGTTACGTATTGCTCAATTATGTTTAAGTATATACCATACCATTCATAAACGCTTGAAATTATTTTAAACTTTTCCAATGTGAAATTGGAAAAAAATCGCTTAGAAATGCCACATAGAAGGAAGTTAAATTTCAGTCATGGTGCTTGCTTGTGTTTATTAAATCAAAGAAAAACACGCACGATTATTTATAGACAGTGCAGGATTTTTTGATCAAAAAACCAGCGTACCAAGTGTTTTTCCAATAATAACGTTCGTTAGTTAACTAAAAATGTTTTTAAGGAATCTCTGGCTTACCTTTCTATACCCTGTTTGCTATAGTTGACAATGCGAAAATAGTGTACAAGATAAAATGTTTGATTGAGCATATTTTCCCAACAACAAACGATACCTACAATACACTACTGAATTTCTACATCAGAATTGTAGCGGCAAAAAGATATATATTTTTACTTAAATGACTTTTTTCTCTTAAGATATGGGTATCTTATTTTCTACGTGTAAATAATTTTTATATTAACTATATCATCACAAAAGCTTTTAAATTGGAGAGCACGGAAAATTTAAAACTATCACAGAACTACATATACAGTGAAGCCACAAAACTAAGGAACATGAGTGGGCTTATGCTTCAAATTCAAACGTTCGGTGCCAGTTTTTTTTTATTTACATTTCTTCGGCTGTAAATTTGTTCTGTTCGGCTTAAAATTCACAGAGTTTTAAGTTACAGTACTTAAGTCCCCTTCCCAGGTGCGTCGTATAAAAGTTTTTATAAACCCCAATTTTCCAATACTCCAAGCTTCGTCAAATTTAAATTGTTTTTGCTTTAATTTCTCCCGGATCCAACTTCTTTTGGTTCCAACTTCGCTTGGTTTCAAATTTTCTGCGGCTCTAAATTCTAAATCCGTACAGAATATTACTATTTCTATAGTATCCTTATTTGGGCTAACAGGAAATACCTCCGCAATTGACCAAAGTCACATGAGGAATAATAATAATTTGCATACAACCGGATTAAATTTGCAATATATCCTTTAGAATTTGAGTTCGGTAGTCTTTGCCAAAAAACAATTATGGTTACACTTGGTGTATGTACCATGATTGTACTGAACTCAAAATCCGAAGGATGTATTGCAAATTTAATCCTGTTGTATGCAAATTATTCCTTATGTGACTTTGGTCGATTACCTCCGCACCTCTTCATAAAGTCTAAGCCTAAGTGCTTCTAAACCTAAGCAAAACGTAAAAAAGAAGCTAATTTTATCAAATAATTTCGTGGCAAAAGTTTAGATTGTTTTTTTAGGTTTTGCTTAGGCTTATAAACACGTAGGCTATTAGGACTGATGAGGATATTATTAGCCCCGTATTCCAATCATAGGTGTTTTTGGTCGGTCTGTGAGGTGTTATAGTTACCCTTGGTGAAGGTGAAAAATTTTTTTAGGGGGGTTAGCCCAGGGGTGTCCTGTCCCTGGCTTCTTGGGTCTGTCGAGATTTTAAATTAGGGGGTCAGGGGTCCAATTCTTTAGCAATTTTTTTTACTCAATAATTTAAGTGTTTTCAGGATGATATCAACTCTCACTATTAAAAAGCCTATTGGCCTAGTGTATGAAACACTGTTTTTAACTAAAAGTCTGTGTTTTTGACAGTAAATAAAAACATACTTTCAAAATCTGGTCGGGAGGGGGAGGGGGTCAGCCTCGCTGGGGGGGGGTCAGCCTGAGGGGGGGTCAGGCCGTACCGCTCCAGTTTGGGAGGGCCAGTTTTTCTCAGGGGTCAAATTTTGGCTCTAGGGTGCATCTTGTTCTCTGAAACATCTATGATTCCAATTCTTTAAATCAATCGCGTATTCGATCGCTTCTATACGCCGGAGGATTTAAGAAGAATGTCGTTCTTTGGTAATCTGTTTCGGAAAAAGACCGTAGACGCCAGGGATCTGTCCACGGAACTGCGGCGCTGCCTCAACACCTGGGACCTGGCCCTCCTGGGTCTGGGTCACATGATAGGAGGCGGCATCTACGTTTTGACGGGACAGGTATAGAAACGCCCTAGAACGTGGAAACTCCTTGTTTTACTGCTAATTAACGGGTTATTGCGGATATATCTGTACAAATATTTCTGGTCAACAAATATCACGCTCCGGAGCTTAGGCTATTTAGACTAAAAAGAGTTTTTAAATCAACAATCTTAAGAATTTTTTAACCTTTAAATGTGTTTTAAGTGGTTTATAGCTACATTTTAATGTGTTTTTTAGAATAACTTGGGAAACAGTAGTTTTTAAAAATATTGAAAAAGTAATAACAGTACTCTTAATTATTTAAAAAATAAGAAAGAAAGATCCGGATAAAAAACAAACAATAAACGATTTTGGCATTCCTCAAAAATACAATATTCAATTAAAACAGTGCTTTTGTGATAATGATAAAACATACAAACGAATTAAGTTATCATAATAAAACTCATAAACAACTTTAATCAAGGACTCTAGACTTTAGTTTCTCTTCTAACAATGATTTGGAGACGGAAAAGCCACGGGTACTAACTAAATGCCCACTTATTAATACGTGCAAGGTAACAGACTTAAATAGGATCAACCTTAATTTCGGCCTCCAACAATTATTTTTGCCATGCGCAAAGTTATGAATTGGACTCCATATATGGCTAGACAAATGACATGACGATCTATCCTGCCGCTACCATACCCAGTTCATTTCATAGCTTTGCTCATGGCAAAATTAACAGCCGGTGGCCGAAATTAAGGCTGGCCGAATTTAAGTCAATTACCCTACTGCCTGAAGAGAGTTTCCACGTACTCGGCCAGGTAGCCAATCGAATCGCTGGACCCGGTGTCGTCATAAGCTTCTTACTGGCTGGAATTGCTGCCTTCTTAGTATAAAAATTTTACTGTAGTGGTGGCAAATAGATACGAAAGTTTCGGACGTGCGTAAACACCTTATTTTATCTGCCCAACCTAACCCTTAAAACTAATAAAAACTTCAAAACAAAAATAAAGGTGCACAAAATATAATATTCTGAAACCATTATTCTGTTATTAAATAAAAAAACAAATAAATTTTATTTTTAAAAGTACTCTGTTTTTATAATGACTGAATTAATTTGATGATAATGATTATTATGATTTTTTTGAAACCAAAGATAAATTAATGATTTCACGTCAGGATTTTAAGGACCCTCAAAATGTCATATAAAGGTAAAACAAACATAGCTGCAACACTGTGCTCACGTGACTGATTTAGAAACGCCCACATGACTTTCACGCGGAGAAATTTTTTCGTTCACAGAAGATCAGCAATTTTTAGAAAATGCAATGTGTTTGTGAAAATTATAATTTTTAAATCAAATGTTTAGGTTTCTCCTGATGGTTTTCACTGCAATGCGTTAAGTAGTAAACCAATTGTAGAACATAGCAAAAATTATGGTATTTTACTTACATAAAAATTATATTTTAGGATATCCAAATCCAACTGACAAAAAATTTGAAAAATTGACAAAAAGCAGGAAACAAATGATGTTTTTGTTTTTTATTTATGTGAATAAAATTTTAAAATTATAAAAAATCTAAAAAAAATTTATTAACAGGAAAATAAAAATGTGCTTTGATGAGGGTTCGACCAACCTCTGTCAAAGCGACTATGCCTTAACTGATTGCGTCACGGCACTATTGGAGAATCAGGTTAAAAAACACATATATAAACAAACTCTGTATTAAACCCAATCTAATTGACTGATAAAGTGACGTCAGATTCTCGTGATTTAAATGGTTACTTAATGGGGGCATTTTTTTATCCAACGAACCACTGTTGCAGCCACGTTGGGTTTACCTTTAGTATTGGTGATCTTGTCACATATGTTTTGCTCTGTGAGAATGATTGTGGGAAGAGCTATTTTAGCCACCTAGCGCTTGGGAAAAAATTGATCTCCAATGATTGAGAGATCTCCATTTTTTTCCTAAGCAGTAATTGGCTAAAAGTGATTCTATAACGTCATAACTCTGTGAAGATATTTTACACTGAACAACTTTCGTTTAAATGGGAGGGTTTTGACCATTGTGTTACGATGGTTATTATTTTTAAATAAAAATTTTTTTTAAGATTTAATTTTAAGGTTCCACGTTTAAAAACTCCGTACATAAATTTAAAATTGTTTCCGTTGTTCTTCTTAACATTTTTAATTCAAAACTCATGCACGTCAGGATTTGAAGGACTATCAAAATGTCATATAGTATTCGTGATCATGTCATATATGTTTTGCTCTGGGGGAATGCTTGTGGGAAGAGCTAATAGAAACAGTTTTAGCCACTTAGTGCTTGGAAAAAATGAATCTCCAATGAATGAAAAATATTCTTTTTTCTATAAGCACTAATTGGTTAAAAGTGATTCTAACGTTATAACTCTGTAAAGAATATTAACACGGAACAATTTCCATTTAAATAGGAGGGTTCTGACTATCGTCTAGGACTAACATTATAATCCATTGATTTTCGATGTGTTAATTTTTGAAATAGTAAACAGTCGGTCGGCTTATTATTTTGTTTTTTGTTCATCAACGCGTTTCCTGCGGATTTGCATGCTATGTATATTGCGACTTAGCGCTGTGGCATGAACAACACAGCTCCCGTGCGCGTGAGTTTTTATCCCAGTAAACAGTCAGGTATGAACAGGCTGTTCCTGAAATCTGAAATTCGGTAACTAACTGGGATCAGGTGTGAACGCGTCTTATATTTTTGAAATATGTATCAACAGGACAATAAATTTGTTGTGTTGAAAAGACTAAAATATTAAATTTTAAGTGTATTGCTGTTAGGCGTTTATTCCGCGTTCAGAACAAAACATCCCTAAATATTATTTTTGTTCCCCATAAAGAACGAAATTCTGTTAAATTGGGCTGCAATTTTATAATTTCGTTATCATTTGTTGCTTTACGGTAGTCAAAACCCTCCCATTTAAACGGAAATTGTTCAGTGTTAATAATCTTTACAGAGTTATAACGTTATAGAATCACTTTTAGCCAATTAGTGCTTATGAAAAAAGGAGATCTTTCATTCATTGGAGATTAATTTTTTCTCAAGCACTAATTGGCTAAAAGTAATTTTATTAGCTCCTCCCACAACCATTCCCACAGAGCAAAACATATATGACGTGATCAAAAATACTATATGACATTTTGAGGGTCCTTAAAATCCTGACGTGTTACAAAACACTTTCAGATATTGGATGCCTACTATATCACCTGAAATATACGATTCATTTTATACAAAACCTTTTACTTAAGGCTTGTTTACACCGGAGTGACAAATCACAAGTAAGCAGTCACCACGAGTTTACGAAACAAGTGATAATATAATGGTGTAAATGTGCGCGGAACGTTTTAAGGCTGGTTAATACATATGACCATGGGCGTAGCCAGGATTTTGGAAAGAGGGGGGTGTTCAACCCTGAACAAAATTTCCGAAAGGGGGGGTCCAGGGGGGTCCAAATTTTAAACGTTATAAAAGGGCTAAAAAAATTTTCCGCGCTTCGCGCGGAGTGTTTATTGCCTTGTTTATGTCACATATTTCATTATTTTCCTACTATTCAATAAAAATAAGTCAATAAAACAAAGAAAAAAATTTTTACAAACAATTTGATACCTTAAAATTTTCGATTTCAAAAACATTTAAAACCTAAAAACCATTAAAATGAGTACATTGAATTACAGCTGAGCAATGCAAAGTACGAGAAAATGTTTTTAAAATTACTTCTCATAACCTTTAAATTTTTAATACCACTATATAACAATCTAAAGGGGAGTCCAGCGTGGTGGTATTAAGATTACAAAACAAAGTAACACGAATTTGGAAGTGGAGCCCTATTTAAACATTAAGCATTGGGTGGGTCCAGCGTGGTCATACCAAGATTACAAAACAAAGTAACACAAATCTGGAAGTGGAGACTATATAATCAATCGAGCGCTGAGCGGAGCGAAGCGCAAGAAAATTTTTAAAAAAATGGCCGTTCTAAACCCCCAAATTTTTATATTTGGCGACCCAAAAGGGGGTCTAACCCTAAATTTTTCCCTTTGCCGACCCAAAAGGGGGGTCTAAACCCCCTAGACCCCCCTGGCTACGCCCAAGCTTATGACAAAACGTCCTTTGGACAAAAACAGCGTCAAAACGTCCTATGGGCTTTGTCCAAGGACAAAATCCAAAGGACAATGTATTCTACTTAACAAAACTAAAGGGAATGGCTCAATACCCAATACTTTTTTGTTCTTAGGACTTTTCCTTTTGCACTTTGTCCTTTGAGATGTGTCCAAAGGACAAATTTCAAGTAGCATTCATGCTTCGTCCGAAGAAAAGAGTCCAAAGGACGTTTTGGCTTATCCAAAAGACGTTTTGGCTTTTCTAAAATTGTCCTTTGGGCTTTGTCCAAAAGACGTTTTGTCATAAGTATGAACCAAGGCTTTAAACGCAAAATGTAAATCGCGTCGTAAGAACCCTTTCGAATTCGAGCAACTTTTTTTCTACCTTAATATATAAAAAGGGTGAATTGTTTAATATTCCATTTCACCACTACACCTTACTCGGGCCGCTCTTTGCTACGCTGAGCTGGGCGCCAAAGCGCCGAAGGCAGGCTCCGCGTACACATTCGTCTACATGAGCCTGGGGGAATTCCCCGCCTTCCTGATTGGCTGGCAGCTGATCATGGAGCACCTGGTTGGGGCGGCCGCCGTGGCGCGAACCTGGTCCTCCTACCTGGACAGCCTGGTAAACTATAAAATTGGCGAATGGTCCAGAAATCACCTTCTTCTGACGGATCCGGTGAATCAAAGCACTAGCGAAGGTAAAAAAGACTTTGATTAAGAATATATAAACGTGAAAATGTGCCACTTTTGAATAAAAAGAGGTATCTATTATATGAATTTTTTAAAAATTATATATTAGATAATTTTGTTTAAAAACAACGATATATCAGATATTTGAAATAAGCAAGTTGTCACTTTCTAATATTATTATCATATATTCTCTTTTTCCAATAAAAGTGAGATTGTTGGATGAAATTGCTTATCGGTTATATAAGGATATAACGTATAAATATATCGTTTCCGGTTTGATATGAAACTATTGGGAATTTAAAACTTGCCCTTTAGTAGGGCTTTTATAATTATATTAGTGTTGAATTATATCTGGCTGACGCTGAAAATTAGAATGCAGACATGAAGGGACCAATTAAAATTGTGCGGTAATGACGTTTTTTTTAATTAACAAATAGGAACGCAGAATTTTTTTTTAATTCCACTTTTCACAAAATATACACAAATTAACCAACTTTAGCCCTTAAAAAGTTTGCATTTATGTTACAAATTAAGTAATTTAATAAATAATTAATAAAATACAGTTTTTAATCTTTGTTATTAATCCGCTTTAGTTAAAAATTTTGAATGTTTTTGTTGTTAAATAGTCGATTCAATACTGCAAATATCGCGGTCAGCTAGATTTTATTTGCCTATAGAAAGTCTCCTTTATTTTTTTAACACACAAACTTAATTAATTTTTGATACTTAAAAATATATATAAATCCTTCCAGATATACGAGTATACGGCACTGAAACAAAACAGTTTTAAATTTGTTAAAGACGAATTGTCATAAATTAAATTCCCATATCTTCCGGATCATATACAATTTTTTAACACAAATGATTGAAGTCAAGTTTATAAATGCAGTAGAACTGATCTGGAGAAACCAAAATATTAAATTTGAAGTGGATATGTGTTGTATTATGTTAAAAGCTTAAAGGAGCACTGTCACAAATCAAATTCCTATAACGCCCGAACCAGACTGCTCCTTTAATACCAAACCTACCTAACTCAACTTTGGTATTTAGAGTGCTCCACTACAAGGCTACAACATTTTTAAATTTCAGCTGAATCGGTTCAGTATTAAAGGAGCAGTCCGGTTCGGGCGTTATAGAAATTTGATTTGTGACAGTGCTCCTTTAATCCATTCGGCGCGATATAGGAAGAAATTTGACTTGTGAAAGCGCTTGTTCAAGTTCCTAACAATTATATTACAATAATTAAAAACATAAATAAACGATTTTTCAGGTCAGTATTCTTTGAAACCATCCGGAGTGTTGGGAGAATACTTAGATATTACGAGTTTCCTAGTTGTGATGGTTGTGGCTTGCTTCGTCGCCTTCGGTGTTCGTTCCTCGGCTACAGTAAACAATACGATTACTGTGATAAATCTTCTGGTAAGTGGTTCTGACACGATTACGGTTACGATTTCGATTACGGTGATAAATGGCTATGCGCATACCGAAACCAATGTTAAACCCTAGTGGATTTGTTACAACGCAGTTCGACGTTGGCACGACAGAATGAGTTTTGTAACTGTGATATATTTTTTATCGTTTAGCGGACAAATTGAGTCAGAGTCACGTTGATTTTATAGTGATTTTTACTTTTTATGTCATAGTAAAGACAAGTTAGCGCAAGCAATTTTACTATACGACTTTTTAGTAATAGCTCCATCCCAGCCCAGTTGTTAAGTTTAATTACGTTTGGAGTTTTATGAACACTTCCTTATAAATAGCATGAATACAATATGTGATAGAGGTTATAATGGAATTTATTTAAAATATGAGTAATATTGCTGATAAAAAGCTCACTGCAAATAGCCCTATTCTATGTCAGACTTAAAATAATGAAAGGCACCTATAAAACCAATCAATAAAGTGCATGATAAAAATACAGTAGGTCTTTTGGCTGTACCAAAAATATATATGATTTTTGACTATACTTATCTTCTCCAAAGTTTCTCCAGTTGGTCAACATTCTCTACGTAGCCAATAAGCAGTCAAATTAACTTTTTTTTCTTAATCCGAAGTTAGTCGCGTTTCAAGAATGCGGATTCTGACCTTTAAAATAAAAATTTATTTTTTTATTTTTACCAACTTAATTTAAACAAGTTGAACAAGTCAATCGAGGAAATTCACTTAAAAAATAATTTGCAGCGTGTTTTAATTTCCATACAGCGTCGGAAAAGTCTACTGAATTCGAACAACCAGACGGTGTATGCGAATTAAACACTTTATGCAAATTATTCTTACGTGAGATTCCTGAAATTTAACATTTAGGTAACCCGGCTTTAAAATTTCCCACTGTTTTTCGTTCGCAATAATTTTTTTACGTCGTTAATTTGCACACAGTGTCAGTAAATATCACTGTATTCAAACAACTAGACGGTGTAAGCAAATTACGCTGCATGCAAAATATTCCTCATGTGACATTCATCAATTTTAATATTTAGGTCATCGGCCTTATAATTTCCTACGGTTTCTAGTGTGATAATTTTTATACAATGTGTTTTAATTTGCATACAGGGTCGGGTGGGGAAAGATCTTTGAATTTAAGCAACCAGACGGTATAAGCAAATTAAATCTCTGTATGTAAATTATTCCTTACGAGAAATTTGAATATTTAGGTCATCGGCTTTATAATTTCCTATGGTTTTACGTTCGCGGATTTGGACAACTGGACATCTCGCGGTTTTGCTCCGTTCGGTTTTGCTGGGATCGTGTCGGGAGCCTCACGCTGCTTTTTCGCCTACGTCGGTTTCGATTCCATCGCCACGGCAGCGGAGGAAACGGCCAGACCCGCGCGCAGCCTCCCGCTAGCTACCATAATAGCTATGGGCGTGGTCACGGTAAGTACCAATTGCAGAGTGCAATTTAAAGCAAGAAAACCTTCTGATTCGTCAAAATCATATTAGTGGGCGTTGTTAAAATTTGAAAAAGCTAATTGGCTACGATCGCGATTATGGGCGAGTTTTAATTTCACAGAATCATGTCGGGAGCGTCGCGTTACTTTTTCACCTACGTCGGCTTCGATCTTGGTCACGGTAAGTTTAATACCGATTTTAGAAGTTGAGATACTAATACTATTCTTTTAAAAGGTTTGCAACTAATGACTCCCATTATTTGTTGGCAGTTAAAGTACATTCAAAATTATTTGGTCTTTCGCTCGGAAAAAATTTTCAGGTAAACATATCTTGCTAAACAGTACGGTTGATGCGGATGATAAGTATATCAACGTATATCTACCATTAAACTCTTTACAATAATAAAACTTTTGTATAACTAAATTGTCGTACCATTAGCGAGATATGCTCACCAAAAATTTTTTTCCAGTCTCAATCATTTTTGAGCAGACGTTATAGTTATATAAAATTCCTGGATTTAATTTTCTAAGAGGTGCGCTGACCCGACAAAACCGTTGCAAACTAAATTAAGAAATTGTTAAAAAACCAGAGATTTCACATAGGTTCTGAGCCCGTATTTACTAGGAGTCCTATCTGCTTAGTTCCACTATCAGACTGCTCTAAAGTGGCACTTTTACGTCTTGTTGAATTTACTAGCCCCACTAAGACGATTGTGCACTAACTATTCAGCGATATTTGCTTAGGGCGGTAGAGACCGCCCTAAGACGAGCACTATAGAATAATTATAGATAAAAATACAATATTTGAGGTAGTTTTTTACGCATTTTTGCAAGTTTTTTTATTTATATGTTCGTTTATATTTTATTTATATTTTTCCTAAGTTGCAAAGTTACTTCAAAATCAATTCAAAGTGTTTTTTAATGGTCTTATAAATTGTAGAATAATAAACAGTATGTTTTGCAAATATTTGATTGGTTTTTTTAATGTAATTAGTCCATTAAAAAACTTTAAATGTCTTTATTTTTTTGCAAACCAACATAGTGCAACTTATAGTGGTACACTAAGTGCCACTATCTATAGGAATACTTATAGTGTGTCTAGTAAATTGAATTTCATAGTATCACTTTAACTCACACTATCGGTAGTGCGCCTATGCGGCATAGTACAACTATGTACATAGGGTGTCTAGTAAATATGGGCTCTGACTGAAATGCGCGTTTGCATTTATTGATTGTGTTTATTTTTTAATAGTCAAAATGTCTTCGCAACGATTAATGGCAAGTCGACTGGGTCTTTTTCACCGTTTCTATGTATATGAGCATAAATTTTACAAATTTTCCAAAAGTTTCCCCCAATATTCTTCTGTTTTAATTAGGGTGACTGACTTAATTTCGGCCGGCCCTAATTTCGGCCACCGGTTCTTATCTTAGCCATGGGAAAAATTACGAAAAAAACTGCGTATTACTAGATAGATCGTCATGTCATCTGTAATCATACACGGTTCATTTAACAGCTTTGCGAATGGCGAAAATGAAAACCGGTGGCCGAAATAAAGGCTGGCCGAATTTAAGTCGGTTACTATAATATTTCTAATCTAACGTTTCTTAACGTTTTTCAGACGCTGTATTTGTTGATGTCGTCCGCTTTGACCCTGATGGTTCCGTTTTGGGACATCGACCCCGGCGCGGCTTTCAGCTCCGCCTTCGTCTATAACAAAGTGAAATGGGCCAGCTTTGCGGTTTCCGCTGGCGCCGTGGCCGGTGGGTTTTTCTTTCAATTTTGTTTTTAAGGTAACCGACTTAAATTCGGCCAGCCTCGATTTCGGCCACCTGCTGCTAATTTAGCATGCGCTTATGCGCAAAGTTGTGAAATGAACTGCGTGTGACTAGATTGATCGTTTATCTAGCCATACGCCCTACTCAGTTCATTTAATATCTTTTCCCATGGCAAAAATAACAGCCGGTGGCCGAAATTAAAGCAGGCCGAATTTAAATCAGTTGCCCTACATAAAACCGCAGGGTCTCAATAAACCCATAGCTAGACAGCATTCGAGGTGTGGGGGTTATATCAAGAAAATTTTGAAGAGTTATCTCCAAAAAAGTTTATATGTGGTAAGTCTATAGCACCAAAAATCCTAAATTTTAGGTAAAGGGGAGGGTAAATGTAATAGCGGTAAAGGGGTTCCTTACTAGTGATGTTTCTACCCTTCACTTTTATCATGCCCCAGAACTTCGGCCATTTAAAGCGGAAGGATCTCCGGAGCTTCACTTCCTGAATGAGAGATTCAGGTCTATTTAAGCTCAAAATATTCGTTTTAAGTTAATCAATCCGCATTCTTAGGTTTTTAAATTGTTTTTTTTTTAATTTTGAAAAAAAAGAGTTTACAAACTTTTTTTGACAAAATGTGTGCACGGTACTCTTTACTTTTTCGTGAAATTAGTACAAAAATAGCGTGGAGCTCCGGAGCTCCGAAGTTTTGGGGGTGGCTTCGGAGTTCCGAAAAGCAGAGCTCCACTCTGGCATTCCGAGAACATTACTTGGTTCTACATTAGTATTACGTTTTCGCCACCTCATTAAATTCACCCTCACCCCTTCTCTCCTTGTTACTTACTCACATACATTAAATTCACCCTCACCCCTTCTCTCCTTGTTACTTACTCACATAGCTAATTTGTAATTATCTTCCTGTTTTGTTTTTTTTTGACAAATTATTTTTAACCAAATAAATGGGTGCAAGTCTTAGTAGATTCAGTTGAAAGCTTAGTTTGGGAAATGTCGTATTGTAAGAGTTAACAAAAAACTATTTTTTTCACACGACTTTCTGGCAGTGTACGTATCACCACAGAGCGAGAGTTATCAAGAAGGCTATAAAATCCCAAATCTTGACTTTCTCTCAGGTCTGTTATATTTTCCGTATGCATTTTGCCTCTAAACATTTTAGTTATTAATTAAAACAGTAATGTAATGTTTCTGTCGTCCATCACACAATCCACTTTATTGAGTTAAGTCGATGCGTTTAAATTCGTATGACAAACTGTCCAGCGTAGCGAAAGTAAAACGTTACGATTGCGAAAAAACATTCATTTTATAGTGCAGTGAAAACTTTTACCTAGACAGCAAAACTTTATATAACTCAATAAAGTGGTTCAAATAAGAATACTTTTTAGGTTATATTGTAAATAAAAATGAAGGATAATGTCTTTATTAAATTAATGTTAAATGTTTCGACACAACACAGTTGCCATCATCAGTAAGATCCAGAATACAAAAAAATCATAAAAACGAAGACTACCGTTCATGTTTATTATACATTCTAAGATCATTATTTCCCTAAAGACAATCAATTGCAGTATTTTTTAGGTATAACCACGGCTCTAACCGGTCATTTGTTCACTCTGCCCCGGTGCATTTACGCCATGGCCGACGACGGGATATTGTGGGGTCCCCTGGCCCACGTCCACGCCTGGACCCAGGTGCCCACGTTCACGATTTTCGGCGTGGCGACGGTGGTGGCGGTGATGGCGTCATTGTTGAACACAGAGCTGCTGGTGGATCTCCTGGCCATTGGGACCCTGTGCGCTTATACGATGGTCGGCTGCAGTCTCTTGCAGCTCAGGTACAAACAGGACAGAACAGGACAAGAAGAAGAGAGTTCTGAACAGGTAAATTGCATTATCCTGTTCCCGTGATGGCCTTTTTCCCCCGTTATAATCGTGAAACCTTCGTACGGCAAAGGTGAAACCTTGGTTTTACGGTAATGGTATCTTCGTATGAAAAATGTACGTAAACGTTACCGCGGTAAAATTTACGCATGATCTAAGTAGTACTTCCGTCATAGATAATTTTTGTGCGCGAATAGTGGCTAGTGAGCGAGCAAATTAAAATGGTTAAAGCTGTACGATGGCAATATGCAAATTTTTGCAACATGAAATATCCTACGTAATACACTTTATCCGTGAGAAAAATCTGCATATTGCTACCGTAGAGCTTTAAACATTTCAATTTGCTCGCTTCCTCACTGGGCACTATTAGCGCAAAGAATATGTATCACGGAAGTACGACATAGGTCATACGAAGGTTTCACGGTTGTAAGTAAGGAAAAAGCAATCGCGGAAAAGGGTTAAAACACGAAAACTGTCAATAGTGTTTTAATTTTTTTTTGGTTTTTTTTCTCAAGAAATTTTGGGGAACTTTTTAAATGGAAATTAATATTAAACGATTTTATACATGTGTTTTTTTAAATAAAAACTAATAAAGCCTTAACCCTTAGTTAAGAATTTTTTAACCTCTAAGTAGGGATTATTGCCTGATTAGCTTGTATTTAAAACAAATATGCATGAAAATAATAAAATATCAATTTAGATCATTTGTACAAAAATTTCTATAAAATTTCGCCAAAAAACTCATAAATTAAAACAATATCAAGAATTTTAAACAACGTGCTAACATTGTATCTAGTTAACACACGTTTACTGGACTGGTTCCGAGGATGAATAGTAGACTCAGTTTTTTTGCGCGGTTTTCCAACAAAAAAAATTAAGGCAGTCAACGGTTGCAAAGGCACTTTCCAGATCTCAATCTCCCTCACGTAAAATTCAAATTCAAAGATTAAAATACTGCCATCATAAAGACGAAAGTCATTCGCCTGTGGTTTGAGCCAAAATAATGGTTGATTGATTAATCTCCAGCAGCTTATGTACCAATGGAAAAAGCGCAGGTAGAGAAAAAATCGAACTAAAAACTAAAATAAGTGCCTAAATTTTAAATTTGTTTAGTTTCTGTCTATTATTGAATGGATGAAACATGTTATCTAAGAAAAGGTTGGTAAAAACCGATAATATTTTTGTTTGGGCTACTTTTAACCCGTAATATATTAAGCTTCGTTTATAAATTTGGAAGTTATCACTAAAAATAGTTATTCGAAACGTTTTAAATTAAAATATTGATTGATTCAAAATTATTAGTTGATTATTATTAACTCTAAAAATACATTACATTTTTACCGACTTCATTTTTTTTTGGAAAATTGGCCATTTAATTGTTAGTGGTAAACGTAATTGTTTTTTTCTATCTACCTATGTTCTATCAAAAACGTGCAGTAGAATATTTTATTACGTTTCAGTCAGACGCTTCCGGAGCGGAATTCAGCAAAAATGGGGTTATTTTCTGTCCGTTTTTCCTCCGCCCGTTCGAACGGGACTGGATTCTGCCCGCCGTTCTTAGCGGCATCCTTCTGTTCGGCTCTGCCGCGGCGGCCGTCGTCACTTTCGGGAATTTGCATACGCTGTGGGGCGGGGGCTTTTTGGCCATTTGCAGCGTCGCCCTGGCATTCTCCCTGCTGCTTTTGTGCTTCCATTCCCAGAACAGAACTCAACAAGCGGATGGATTTACGGTAAGTTTCTATATCATAATATCGTGTTAAAATCCTTATTTTTTAGGGTTTGGAATTACGGTAAAGGCCGGTTTACACCGAAGTGGCAGTGGATAGTGAATAGTGAACGCGCGCGTTTACATCATTACACCGTCATTGTTGCTACGGTGTAAACTGTGTGCGCTGTGCGTCACCTATCAGCTGCCACTCCGGTGTGAACCGGCCCTTAGTTCTTTTAAACTTTTAAACAATATCATGTAAAAAAAAGTTTAGACCGTTCACCTCCATGGTGTCAACTGCTTTCTTTTATAAAAATCTTGCTAAAAACATTTTGTAAATTTACGGTAAATAGTGTAATGATGTTTTTACAACCAAATATCATGCTTAAATCATTTTTAATCAACGCTAAAAATATTGTGTGTGGCAGTGATGTTTTTACCTTGTAACATTGTGCTAAAATCCTTATATTATATACTAATATTATGTTTTAAAAATATCCCTAAATTGAATATTATTCGTAAAACTAATGTCAATAATATTCTTAGATTTACGGTAAAAAGACCAACAATGTTTTTTCCACCTATAATATTATGCTAAAATTCTTTTTAATGCATGCTTAAATTTTTATCTGTGTCAATACCAAATTAAAAAATATTTGCGAAATTAAAACGCTGAGTATATTAATTTTTAACACAATGGTCAAAATCCTCCCATTTAAACGAACGTTGTTGGCAAATTCTGATTCACTCGACAAATTTCACTCAACAGCTTTTTTTAAACTTATGCTTATGGGTTCCTAAGCAGAAACGAAACCTAAAAAACAACCTAAACTTTTTCCGCACAGCTGTTTGATAAAGTTTAGGTTGTTTTTCAGGCTTCGCTTAGGCTCAGGAACTTGTAGGCTTAACCTTCGACTGAAAAGTCGAGTGAAATTTTGTCGAGTGAAACAGCGTTAGCCAAGTTGTTCAGTGTAAAATATCTTCACAGAGTTATGACGTTATAGAATCACTTCTAGCCAATTAGCGCTTAGGAAAAAAATGGAGATCTCTCATTCATTGGAGATCAATTTTTTCCAAGCGCCACTTGGCTAAAACAGGTCCTCCCACAACTATTCCCATAGAGCAAAACATATATGACGTGATCACGAATACTAAATGACATTTTCAGTATCTTTAAAATCCTAACGTGAAATTTAAATTCAGGAGTCTAAATGGTATATGGTAGCAGATATATGTTTTTTTTTGGAAGCTCAGACATGACTACAGAAGCTATACACTAAATTTTTGACCACAAATCTCAAAGAAAAATCGTATTGGATTTTTCACGCGACTATCTGGAAACCTACTAACATGCAAGGTGCTCATAATTTTCAAACTTATTTTTTTGTTTATTTAGGTTCCTTGTGTCCCCCTGTTTCCTTTTGCCAGTATTATTATTAACCTGTTTTTAATGTTCAGTTTACCACCGATAACATGGCTACGTCTAGGAATTTGGCTGCTCGTGGGTAATGTTCAATATTAAATTTAATTCATGTATTTAATTAACTTTTTGATGTAACTAGGTTAATTAAACCTAGTTGATATCGATGAATTTCAGTAATAAATTGACTATTTAACAAAGAACAATCTTAAACTTTTAAGCAAAAACAATTTTGGCAATATTTATCGAATTACTCAATTGAAGTAAATTGTTCGTTAAAATTTGTTTTTCTAACATCATAACCGCACGATTTTAATTGGTTCCTTCATGTTACCCATATAGCTTTATAATGATTCAGCAATAAATCGAAGCAAAAATTGTGCACCACCAAAAATAGAGCTTTTTAGCCAATGAAAAGAATAGATTTATACGCAAACACAAAATATATCAGGCTGCATCTAACAGTCAAAACTATTTTGTTGATTTTTATGAAGAATAACGACCGAACTTTGAATGGACACAAAGGTCTTCAAGAAGATTTTGCAAGTAAAAGGAGGCGAGATAAAAACGAAAGCCAAATAAATACTTAAAATTTTGTTACGATATACAATTTTTGAAAACAAATCATAAAATGGTAATTATAATACGCCATAGAATAATGCCCCATAGAATAAACTAAATAATAAATTAAATAAAAAAATTATTAATAAATTTGGATGGAGATGTCTCCATCCAAATTTACTCTTATATTGTATGTCTCAAAAATAATTTTTAATTTAAAAGTAAAGGCGTTTTTTTAAAATTTTTAATGGTAAAATGTAGGAGTTAAATCGGGAGACTTATACGTTTTAATCAAGGATTCATGAATTATTGTTCAGTTTATTCCATGTTGTATTCAGTTTTTGCATTTTAAATACCCTTTCATATTATCTGTTCAAAAATTATTTTCGTAAGAAATTTTCGGATATTTTTTAGTATTTTGTTTTATTCACCTCCTTTTTACTTAACATCATTTTACAATATCCTCTTCGAAACCTTTCTGTACATTTGAATTTACGTCGTAATTCTTCATAAACTTAATTCATCGTTTAGATTTTTTTTTTGACAGTGCATATCTTGTTTTGTATAGTGCTAAGAGAGAGGGCGGTGTAATTAATTTGTTCTGTTCCTTTACGTTTCGAGGTGAAATTTCAAAAGAAATTATGTACACTGTCAAAAAACAACCTACTTAGGCTAAAAGTTTTAACTTTTGCTGGGGTGTCTGAAAAAGCAATAAAACGTGTGTTTTCAAGCTATAAATATTCGTTCGCATAATGATTTGTCATTTATTTAGGATTGCTTATATATTTCACGTACGGTTACAGACATAGTAAACTTGCGCCGAGAAAGGAGGACAAGCACTACTTACTGCAAGAAACCAATGATATTAAAAGTCGTTAACTTTTAACAATGTTAACTTTTATGTGAAATAAAATTTATAAGCATTTTTGTTACACATGCGATTTAAGCCTGGGGCCTATTTCAGAAAATTTGCTTGCAATTAATTTACAGCTGTAAACTAATCAACGCAAATTTTTCTTTTGCATTTTTAATTAAAAAGTATATTAATTAAATTGCGTTTAGAATCTAAAAAAATACAAGTTTAAAAATTCCAGTTATGTACGAAGTTTTTTTCATGGGTGGCGCGGAAGCGCCACGGGGCGATTTAGCCCCGTGGCGCCGCGCCAACCATAATTAGAGAACGTAGGTAAATTTTGAGATTAATGTTCATCCTCTTCTTCTTCTTTTTTTCTTATTATTATTATTCTAACGCTCAATTCTTAAAATCGATATTTCTTCTTCGTTACTGATTGATCAAAAATAAACATGGGCTTGTTTTGAAAAAAGAAAGAATTACGCATAACTTTTTTTAGTAGCCACGTTTTTCATTTAGGTCCTTGTTATCGATTTATTGATCAAAATAATAAATTAAAAAAATAGACAACCGCACAAATAACAGCCTTTTGGCAACAATAAGGGTTGTACAGAGCAGACAACGAACAGTCCCTCATAGAAACCGCACAAAAAAGCAGATCGGTTTTAATTGGTGGCAAAAACCGAACCAGTTTCCAGCGCCATCTGCTTCAACCGCGCGGAAAACGGAAAAAACGACAGAGTACTTTTTTAAATTCTTGCATTACTGATTACAAAATTAATTCAGAATTTTATTAAAAAATACTAATGTGTCAGTGGCGCGGGAGCGCCACGCGGCGGTTTAGCCCCACGGCACCCACAGCACACTATAATTAGAGAACGTTAAGAGAACGCTGGGAAAACTTTTAGTAATTTATGTTTATCTTCTTCTATTTATTATTATAATTCCAACGTTCATTTTAAAATCAATATTCTTAATCGTTCACGTGGCGATTTAATCCTGCGGTACCACACTAACCATAATCAGAAAATCTGAATAAAATTGTAATTTTGATCATCATCTTCTTCTTCTAATTTTTTTATTCCAAAAAAATAATTGCAATCATCGGTGGCGCGGGAGCGCCCACTGCGATTTAGCCCCACGGCACCGCGAAAACTATAACTAGAGCACCTGGTAAATTTTGTAATTCATGTTTATCATCTTTTACTTCTTATTATTATTTATATTTCAAAAGATATAATTCCAATCACCTAGCAATACGTAACTGAACGAAGTAGATGGACAAACATAAA